>JAKJMR010000732.1:466131-482512 GCA_024449315.1 Daboia siamensis
ATTCTATTCTATTCTATTCTATTCTATTCTATTCTATTCTATTCTATTCTATTCCTTTAATAGGTGCACAGAAATGTATATCCATCTATTACCTGTGCAATGTGCAACTATTAGTATCGCCTATATCGAGAAGCAATACAGGTAGTCCTTGACTTACAACAATAGTGACCATTCAGAGTTACAACAGCATTGAAAAATGTGACCTCTGACTATTTTTCACACTTAAAATGTCCATTGCATGCATCCCCATAGCCATTCAGATTTACACTCAGATGCTTGACAACTGATTCATATCTATGTTGATTGCCGTGCCTGGGGTCATGTGATCGCTTTTTATAAATTTCTGACAAGCAAAATCAATAGGGAAGCCAGACTGACTTAACAATCATGTTACTAATTTAACAACTGCTGTGATTCACTTAACAAATTTCTCACTTAGCAACATAAATTTTGGGCTCAATTGTGGTTGTAAGTCGAGGACTACCTGTACTCTATATATTAAGGACTGATTCCCTCATTTTGTTTTCCAAGTATGGTTCATTATGTTACCAAAGAAATATCACATACATTCTTCTCTTTCTGAAAAAGATGGATAGATACATGCATACATGTACATACATGTACAAAACACAAAACTTTAGAAAGAAGCCCAAATTACTCAAAAGGAACTGAGCACCTTTAGGAGACAATACTGTGCAATTGCTGAGGTAAAAATGAGGGTACTTTTATACAATCCCATTGATTACGCTTACGATCTAATTTTAACATGTGAATAACATAATTTTCTTCAAATAATCTTTCTAAAATAACGAAATTTTCTATAGTTTTCAGAAACTACACATTACATTCAAATAGGACAAAGAAATAAATCAACCTATAATGGGCTATATTTAAGTAGAAAATTAGCAAACTACAAACGTCCAAAATGAAATGGTTTTATGCTTTTAGCAAGAGGCAAAAAGGCAAAATAGGATATGAGAAGGTTATGAGAAATTTTGTTAAATAGGTGTGTCTGCAGGCCTTTTGGTTAGTCTGAACCAAGGAAAATGTGTTTGTTCCTGCTACATTCAAGTTGTTCTTCTAACCCTCATAAGAGTTATTATCTTGAGCTAGAGAAAACTGGGTTTCTACCCCCATTGTCTATCCTGTCAAAGGCTGAATAGAACATAATGTTGATGAACGGTACTATCTTTAATTATGATAGGGATTTTCCTCTTCTTCCACCAATTGGTCTCCTTGACATTGACTGGGGTTCAGATTTAGAAGAAACAAATTTTTAACAAATTACCTAGATTTGGATAGTTTAACCATCTTTCAAATTTGCTCTGAGTTTACACAGGTATATCCAAAGGAAACCAAATACAGGTAGTCCTTGGATTATAACCACAATTGAGCCCAAAATTTCTGTTGCTAAGCAAGACAGCTGTTAAGTTAGTAACACGGTTGTTAAGCTGTGTCAATGGTTTCCCCATTGACTTTGCTTGTCAGATCACAAAAGGGAATCACATGATCCCGGGACACTGCAACTGTCATAAATATGAGTTAGTTGCCAAGCATCTGAATTTGGATCATGTGACCATGGGGATCCTGCAACAGTTGTAAGTGTGAAAAATGGTTCTAAGTCGCTTTTTTCAGTACCATTGTAACTATGAAGGATCGCTAAATGAACTGTTGTGTTTTAAGTCAAAGATCTGTATCAGCTGATAGCTGGACTTATTCTGAATATGGGTATAGTGCTATTGCAGCACTAACACAATGGTTTTTTTAAAAAAAGCTGAAAGATGTACTGCAGGATAGTATGCAGCACTGGAGAGAGAGCAGGCTCAGGATTGCATTACTTTCAGTTGCCATTGCTAGATTTAAGGTGCTGGTACTTACCTTTAAAGCCCTACATGGCCTAGGCCCGGGATATTTGCAGGACCGTCTGCTGCCGGGAACGACTTCCCATTGCCCAGTGCGCTCACATAGAGAGGGCCTCCTCAGGGTGCCGTCGGCTAGACAATGTTGGCTGGCGACCCCCAAGGAGAGGGCCTTCTCTGTGGGAGCGCCAGCCCTGTGGAACCAACTCCCCCTTGAGCTCTGGATGGCCCCAGATCTCCAGTCCTTTCGCCGCGGCCTTAAAACATTCCTTTTTCATCAGGCTGACCTGGACTGACGACAGGGTTTTTTAAAATGTTTTTAATTTTTAATTGTTTAGTTTAACTTATTTATTGGGGCTGTTTATTTAATTTCTTTTAACTTTTGTATCGTTTTTTATTGTTGTTAGCTGCCCTGAGTCCTTCGAGAGATAGGGCGGCATATAAGTCCCAAAAATAAATAAATAAATAATAAATAGTCAACTGCTGTTCAAGCTGATTCAGGTCTCCAAACTGGGTCACTTTGGAGAACAGATCAGTATAAAGGGATAACCCAGTGTAAAAGAACTGGGTTCTTCTGATACTCAGTACAGACAAAGACACTGTACAGGATCAAGAGGAAAAAAGTTTTGTTCACCTCAGCTTGAAGTGGTTCATTCAGTAGATGCTGGACTGATCACAGTCCCTAGTCACCTGTCTAGGATAACAACTGAATGGTTAGTGGTATGATTCTACCCATAACAAACTACGTGTCTTGTTATCTGCTTATGTTTGGGGGGGGGGAACGACAATAACGTTTGAACAGCCAGATAATTTCAAACTGCTTCAAGTATGGGTGAGTGTGAGTTGAAGGCATTGTTATAGCAAACACAGCAGAAAGCCTCATGCTGTTGGGGCACATTCATCCCATGTTTCGACGGAAATGGGAAAAGACTTGCCTTCCCCTATTTTGTCTTGGCAGCTTAACTATCCTGGCTATAGTCACAGCCAATGCTTGCCATTTTTTCTTTCTCTCCCTTTTAAATCTAAAAAGCTTCCCCATGATGACAAGTAAATGTTTTGCCATTCTGAATAATATTTCTCCAAGGATCTCATTTGAACAAGTTACTGTCAATAGGAATATAGCAGAGCATCAATTCAGCCTGGCAACCCTACAGTTTTGGATTGTCCACTTTGCTTCAGCTCAGCCAAAGTGGCATTTTGTGATAATTAAAAAGCAGTATATCTGTGCCTTTCTGTGTGTGTGTATGTGTGTGTGTAAGTGTGTCGGTGTGTCTCTCTCTGTGTGTATTTACAATTACACAAATTAAAATTTAGATATGAATCGGTTAGCTTTGTTTCAGATTTCCTTAGTATCACCAAATAGAAGTTTTAATGAGTGTACATAAAAAAAAAACTTCCATTCATTCGATCGTAAAAAGAGTTAATAGCTGACATGCAGATTTCTTTGAGAAATGCATATCACAAAGGCAGTTTTGCATGGATTGTTCTTTATGAACTGGCCATTACACAGCATTTCTTTATTTTATTTACAATAGCTATTGAACATACATTGCAGTACTTTCTTGGTCTGCTTTTCTTAGAAGAATCTTTATTTCCGGCTTCCTTTCTTCACTCTTTCTTTAGCTTCTTTTTCTTTTCTCAGATAAAGATTATATTTCACTGCATTGCTGAGCCTGAGTCTGTTCAGAGAATCATATTTGGATTCAGTTTTAGTACCTCTGTTGTCAAAATAAGCACAATACTTGAATCCTTTTCTCTTTCCCCTTCTTTGATAGATAAATGGAATGTAAATTGTAAATATGTATAAACTGGTGAAGAAATAAAATAGATTGATGCCTCAATTTTATCAGTATGGCAGATGTCATACAGCAGAACTTATCTAATAACATTTTGGAGCTGAATACCTAATTTCTTCAGTCTCTTATTATTTTGTTTATTTATATTCTGCCTTTATTATTTTCATAAATAACTCAAGGGCATAATACTAATAATACTAATACTCATTCCTCCTCCTATTTTTCCCACAACAACCCTGTGAGGTGGGTTGGGTTGAGAGAGAATAACTGGCCCAAAGTCACCCAGCCAGCTTTCATGCCTAAGGCAGGACTAGAACTCACAGTCTCCTGGTTTTTAGCTTGGTGCTAAAAACTCACAATTGGACCCAAGACCACAGTGCCCTGTAAGTTCCTGTGGTAGAACTTATTTCCATGCAAGCATGACTAAGAGTGCTGTATGGCTATATTGCCAATCGCATATTAAAATATTTGCTGTAAGATGGACTAGAAGAAAGTGTTCATTAAATAAAGACAAATAAGCAACATGTGTGGCACATCCACACACAATGCTTGTGATACTCCCAAACCGCTTCCACACCTCTGCAATCCCACAACACAATTTCTGTTTAGAACTGAGTTGGTTTACTTTATGCTTAGCTGCGTTCAACAAAAAACAAAGTGACATTTAGCAGGGTCTTTTTTAAAAGCACAATTACAATTCTTAAAGTTTCTTCTAGGCAATAGCCTTAGCTTAGAATGCTTTATACAATGCAACTCTGAAGAAGGAGATGACCTGTTTCCAAATGGATGTAAAGGTTTTTTCCCCCCAATCCTTTGCCACATGCAGAAATTGTTCTGTATCAATACATGCAATGAGGAATGTGTCCAAACGTTGAATAGTTTTATGGAGGTTTGAGTAGTAATCTGATAAAGACTATCTTGATTTTCATTGGAATGGTTTCACATATACTATTTTGTCATAATCTGTATCTATGAAAGAAAAGCATTACTATCGTCATAATGGATTCTTACTAATATTTAGACTACTTGGGAAAGGAATAGGCAAGATATCCAAAAGGGAAACTAAAAAAAAAAAAGCAAAACATAGATTACAAACACACAAATGAACCTTTCTTCACTAGTGTCATCCAGCCCTTGAGGTGTCAAAATAATAGCTTGGTGGGAAAGTAATATGCTGTCCCTATTCTCAGTGGCTAACAACATGCATTGTCTTCATGGAAGGAGACATTTTGAGAGTGGCTTGTGAATAGCCATGACTTGTCTTCTTCACATGCAGGCACTTCGCTAGGAATCTACCAATGACTGATCAAAGCCACCCTGGTATCACATACACAGATGCCCTAAAAGAAGAACATGTGATTGATGGGCCAATTGGGCTTATAAAGACATATTGGGGGGAAAATGAAGGTGATTTGAAAGACACTAAGCTCATCTTCCTTTGGTAAATAAGTGCAGCTTTGATAAATAAGTTATGCATTGATTAAAAACCAGCAAAGCCTATTTGAATGAATGCATTTTAAATTTAAAAATGTAAATTTAAAAAATGAACATATAAGCAAAGGTTATTTTGTGCCATTTTCAACTGCTTTAAAAAATATTGTGAGGCTGTGATGAACATGGCCCTAGAAAACTCATCCTGAGTGGAAAGTTGTATGGCAGAAAAATCAACCTCATAATAGCTCCCATGATTCTGCAGTTCGTAGAAAAGTGGAAAGATAATAACGGACTGTAATTGACTGTCATATATTCTCATTGCTTTACAACAATTCTTTGGAGCAACAGATCCTGAAGTGAAACTGAAATAATAAGCTATTTATATGAGCTATCAGCTTTCTTTACTGTTGGGTTTAAGATGCAAGATTGAAGATTGTGTTTTGTTCTGATACAAAGCCTTAAAACTAGAAGGTGAGGATTAATTGACTAAATACACCTGGGCCAGCTCTAATTTTCAGTCAGGCAACAGAAATAGACGTGCTGTGCTGCATATTTATGAATGTGAAATAATTAAAGTTAAACCTCGATCAGGCCTTTGGGGCAGTCAGTCTCACTGATAGAAAATACCAGTTTATCATTACTCATTCAAAAATGTATTCTGCTAATTCCTTTTGTTTGTTAAGAAAAGAGCACAGGACCAGAGCCTATTATGCTGATGATTCTCACTGGTATTCATGCTAACTCAGAAGTCAGTCCCATTAAATCAATAGAATCAGCACCCCAAATAAGTATGTAAGCAACAACAGGTTTTAACTGAAAGACATTTGGAGAAATACTTATTCATTGATATCAGTAATATAGCACTTTGTTTCTAGGTTACTGCTGAATTCAAATTAACTGCACAAAGCAGACAAAATTGCAATGAACAGGCAAATAAAAAAAATAAAAATCTTAAAGTAACCCTTTAAAACTCCTGCACAACCCCAAAATAAATACACAATAATTTGGGTTCACTTGTCATATTTTTGTTTCTCAATCAAACTATGAGGGTTGATTTCATCTAATATGCTCAGCTAAAATCAAACAATCACATTACGGTTGAGTATGGATGTATGAATTCTATTACAAATTACATAATAACTCCAGCTTTGAGATGGTAAGTGGGGTCTCTTGGATGTGCAAAAGTTTCAGTAGCTACAAGCCCCACATATCAGTACAGAGGGAATTCCAAGCCAAAAATGTTTCAGCATTTCTTTAAATTAAAACTATACACTTCTTCATGGAACAAAACTAAACTATCAAATTCAGCTCCAAAAATGATTCTATAATTTGGTGTTTCCTCTAACACATCTGTTTACTAAGACCATGTTTGGGTGGGTGGGTGGGTGGGTGGGTGGTGGGAGCTATATTGACATTGGAAACAAGAAGAAGAAAAGGAGGAGAGATTGAGTGGAAAATTTATCCTTAGGATTCTCAGAGTCCTAAAAAGGCTTGAATCAGAGCCACCTCTCAACTTTAGCTCACATTACTGTGACATCAGCCAATACAGCTCTATTGGCTTATCTTTGTGACAATCAAAACCACAACTTTCTCCTCTCACAAACAATGCTTAAGTGCTTTAAAATAATGTAAAATCCTATTTTAAAAAAATAAGCAAAAACAAATTCAAAATCAAAAGATAAAGAAATCCAAACATAATGTGTCTTAATTACAAGATGAAGGGGAGAAATAATACACGCATTTACATTTTTCAGTCTGGATCCACAAGCTACAAAAACATAGGCAACCACCCCGTTGTTCAGCTTCCAAACCCTAATTCCTATAGTAACCCAAATACTTTGAAGCTTTCATTTATGCTTTCTGTAACCACTCCTAGAAGAGTAAATCAGAAGTATTAGAATGAACTTCCAGGCTCATCTTCACATCCCTCTAACTCTGGCATAAGGAGCTTGTGCACCATTTTCAAGTTACATGTCTTCATGAAGATGGTCTAAAGTAGTATCAAGATGCTCCCTAAGGAATTGTGGGTACTTTGGTTGCATTGAAAAAAAATTAATTTGAGTCAACCTATCCTTCACCAACCCAAGCCTGATTTGAATGCTGAGAAAGGATAATTAATACCATCTGCCGTTAATAGTTAAAAATTACTGTTGTCCATGTTGCAGTCAATGAGGTGACTGTTGATAGTTCCAGAATTCTCTTGGTCCTTTTGTAATTTCTGTACACATATGATACTGTAATGTCTTGTAAATGCTAGAGCCATTTCTCAGGAAGAATATCTTCCCACGTTCTTAGCAACAGATCCATGCAACAGCTCATATTTTCCTCATTAAACCATGCTACTTTTGTGTTTCCTCCAAAGAAACCTACACTCTGCTTGATGAAACCATTGGCCACTTGGATTTATTGTCAGTTCACTCCTTCTTGTTCTTGTCCTAGACAAGAACACAACTGAAGACTTGTTTGAACTTCTTGCGGAAGTGCTTGGAAATGAGAGCATAAACAATTGGGTTGAGGCAGGAATTGGCATACGAGCAGCAATGAGAAGCTAGGCGTAAGACATAGGTAGCTTGGTTAAAGGGGAAATAGCCAAACCAGAAACACAAGATCACTAGATGGTGGGGCAGCCAGCACAAGCAGAAGAGGACAGTCACTGTAATAATCATCTTGGTGACCCTCCGTTTGGCTTTGCGGGACTCTGAGATTCCTTCCAGAGGGTCTACAGCAGTCCACAAGAATTTGATGGTTTTGCCATAAGCCAGGCTGACAACAGTGATTGGGAGGATGTAACTAAACACAAAAGTGAAGATGTCTAAGATCTTCCGATGTTGGTCCTCCCAAACTGGAGCACAGATCAATGTCTCCTTGTAATTAATGGTTTGGTAATAGCTGAGATAGGGTCCTGCAAAAAGCAGGGAGAAGGTCCAAATCATGATAATAGCAAGGACTGCATTGCAAGTGGTACGGAAATTCCGAGATTTCAGTGGGTAGCAAATAGCCAAATATCTGGAAACAAGGCAGAGATTGATAAATTCAATAGATATAAATACACCTATCATTATTTTCACCTTTATTGCTTAAATGCATTGCTCTTATTGGCCCATTTTCTTCCAGATTCAGACTCTCCTTGTGACAAACCTTTTTCATTCCCTTTTCAGCATGAATTTGACACTTAAAATGCCACCCAAACCTACTATTTGAAAATCTACAGAAATTGATGTAGGTGTTCATTATTTCATAATCCCACAAATATGATATGGATCTTTTCCCCCCAATACAGGTAGAAATATTTTGGAACCCACATATTTGAACAATGCCAAAAATTCATTCTATGTTTAGATATGACATTTTTCTGAAAGAATTTATTCATACACCATTTGAAAGGAAACAGAAAGAACTGGTAAGTATGCTACAATTATTAAGGGGAAAGCACAAAAAAGAGTAAAGTGATAAAAATAGAAATAATTATGTAGAGAAGGCAAGACACTTTCTTTTTAATTGGCTGTGACGTAGGTGGAGGTTGGGAATGAAGATGGAGATCAAGCCTAAGGCTACAACTCTGAATGCAGTTGAATGGAATGAGAGAGTTTGGGTATGGTGAACAATCCATGTAAACTCTGTTGCCTGGAAGATTTTTGCTAGCAAGTATAAAGCTAGCAGAATGTGGAGCAGGCTGTTTAGATCCTACCTTCCTGATGTGTCATATTTTTATTTACATAAAAATGTTCATGGGTGATTTTAAATGTCTGCAAGATCTCCGGTCCTTTCGCCGCGACCTCAAAACTTTCCTTTTTCTTCAGGCTGACCTGGATTGACGATGGGTTTTTAAAATGTTTTAATTTTTAATTGTTTAGTTAATTTATTTTGGGGCTGTTTATTTAATTTCTTTTAACTTTTGTATTGTTGTTTTTATTGTTGTTAGCCGCCCTGAGTCCTTCGGGAGATAGGGCGGCATATAAGTCCCAAAAAAATAAATAATAAAATAAATGTATCCTTCAATCTGATTGGAAGCCATCTAATCTAGCTTGAGACATTTCTATATCTCCCAGGCATGCTTGGGATACTTCTGGCCTCAACCACATAAGAGACAAATCAATTGGGATACCTTAGTTGTAGGAAGAGAGGAAGTATATTTTTTAAATAAATAAAGATAGACCACATGAGGGCTCCTTGGTGCTTTCTGAGCTTGGTTGTTTTCTTGCATATGTTTCAATACTGAAATTAGGTAATAACCTCAGTGCTATTAGGGAGTGGGGTTTGTTCTCATTTTATACTCTAGTGCAGGGGTCTTTAAACTTGGCCCTTTTATGACTTGTGGACTTCAACTCCCAGAATTCCTCAGCCAGGAGGAATTCTGCTCTAGTGGCTCGCCCTGTTAGTGTTGGTGGGAGTTGTCTTGGTAGTTCTTTGGTCGGGCTGTTTACTGTTAGCTCCTTTGTCAGTTTCTTGACTGGCGTATTGTTTGCTTCTTGATTGTTAGTCTAATATTAATCTTGGTGATAATCTTTGCTCATTTGGGTGTTGATTGCTGGTGAAAATGTGTTTTGGTCTTTTTGTTCCCTTTTTGGCTTGTTGATTGTTTCTTTTGAATGACATGTAAATGTTGTTTATGTTTATGTGCTGTGGATGGGTGCTTTCTCAGAAGATCTACATACCTTTCATCTACATACTATACACATGTACATGTAGCTCAGAGAGCACAAGGACTCCTCATTTCAACCCTGAGTTACAAATATTTTCCTCTAATAGGGTCACATGTCAGATACTTTAAGATTTTGGATAGTTAAAGGATTAAATACTGTCTTCCTTCTCCTGTTTAGAAATAAATAGACTGACATATCATATTAAGCAATGGTTTCTTCTTCTTTAAAAAAAAATACATCTCAGTGCCTTAATACACACAACATATATATTTACCTGTCCACAGAAACAGCTGCCAGGGTAAAGCTGCTGCCATACAAGGTAAGGTAAATGAAGAAATGCACAGCTTTGCAGGCAATGGCACCAAAAAGCCATCCATCCAGAGTATAGATGGTGGCCTGGAATGGGACACAGAAAACAATGAAGAAGAGATCTGCCACTGCCAGGTTGAGGATGAACAGGTTTGTAGTATTATATTTCACCTCTCCATTGTGTATCAGCACAGCCAACACCAGGCTATTCCCAACTGTGCCTACAAGGAAGATGAGGGAAAAGACCACAGGCATAATAATGCCTCCAGCTCTTGCTTCTAGGCTGACGGAAGATGTATTCCAGCTGTCTGGCATCTCTCCATCAGAGATAATTTAGGCCTGGCAAAAATAGAAAGAGAAATTAAAGATGACCTCTCCTTAAGGATGGCTTTCACTCCTGGGTTCAGCATATGCTCTTCTTACCTCCAAAAATTGCCATTTTCATTTTCTATCCCAGAATTTTGCAACCTGAGATGAAGGATAACTTGATTCTTCTTCACTACCATTCCATCCAAAGAACCCCACTGGACTGACAGTTAAATCTTATTTCACTTGACCACACCTGAGGGCTGAAAGCCCATATAGGGGACACAGGTTAAGGTATGTTCATTGCTGCTACTGCCTCTTGACAGCACTCAGCCTCCATGATCTTACTTCTCCAATTCTCCCATTCTAAGCAACCTACCATTCAAGGCCAATATAGGGGAGTTAAGCTGGCAGTCAAGAGTTTCCCAGAACAGGTTGTGGGAAGGCAAGAGGTGCCATGTTTAAATTATATGAGTAAAATAATGTAGGCTTAAGGTTAAAGTGGGCAGGACAAATAATGTGCAATGCTTCAAGATCAGAAACATTGTGTCCTTCCCCTCTTTTCGGGGTTGCTGTATGTTGGCATTGTAGGAGGAGAACCATGTTAGTCTATGGTGGAGTCTGATAGCACCTTTTCTAAATAAAACATTTTAATAAAATCAGTTAGAAAAGGTGCTAGAAGACTCCTCCCGATTCATGGGGGTTCTAAGAATTGCAAAAGTGATGCTGGGCTGGCTATAAGTGACTGTCAGCCCTTTGAGGTAAACCAGGAAAAGAAGCAGACTCAACAAATGTAGCTGGAACTATACTTTACTAAGCTAAACTATAGTAATAGAATTCTGAAAGCCTAGCCTGAGTTTTTCCCTCCCTGCCTTTTATATTATAATGCTGTATTTCTCAATCTTGACAACTGAAAAATGTGTGGAGTGCAATTCCCAGAAGGGCTGGGGGTGTCAAACTCAATTTCATTCAGGGCCGCATCAGCATTGCAGTTGCCCTCAGGGGCCGGGTAGGTGTGGCCAGGGTGGGCGTGGCCTACTGGGTGGGCATGTCTAGAGTGCGTATGGCCTACTGGGTGGGCATGGCCAGCTTGACATCGTTAGCATCAAGGGTGCCTATGGGGGCCTGGGCAGGAGTGGGACAGATCTGAGGGTCTCTGGCAGAAGGAGATGGGACCGGGGCAAGTGCCAAGGCATGTCCACTGGAGGAGCCTCACTGTTTCCAGGTTGGCTTTGCGGGCCACATGAAACCACTTCGCGGGCCGGATCTGGCCCCCGGGCCTTGTGTTTGACATGTCTGGGCTAGGGAGTTCTGGCTAGGAAATGACTGTTCTGCTGAATCAAGGAGGAATGAATCTTATCCTCTTACTCACACTTTATGTTTGTGTTAAAGCATACTTTTGTTTTTTTCAACCTTCGCCTTGCTTCTCCAAGGCAATTTCCTTCAGCTCTACCGTGACCTAAAGCTTGTCTATTCCTGACAAACTAGGTCCTTTAGCACATGCAACTAAAAAACTGAATATACCATATACACCTCCTTCTCAAGCGAGCTATGCCTGGGTTTTACTTTTCTGTTAAACTTTACATTATAAGCTCCTTGGAACAAGGACTATATACTTGTTCTAAATTTGTACCTTGGCATTACTATATGTGCATTTACCTTTTCAAAGGTAAATCTATACCCAGCAACCATGGTTTCAAATAAGCAGGGTAAAAATGATTGCAAACTGAAACAGGAAACAGAAGCAATTCTGTACTCCTGAAATATACAAAGCAAATGGGACACTGGTCAGGACTGGTATATTATTTTATTTGTTTATTCAATTTATAGGTAGTCCTCAACTTACAACCACAACTGAGCCCAAAATTTCTATTGCTAAGTAAGAAAGTTGTTAAGTGAATTTTGCCCCATTGTATGACCTTTCTTACCACAGTTGTTAAGTGTGTCTCTGCACTTGTTAAGTAGATAACCTGGTTGTTAAATGAATTTGGCTTCCCCATTGACTTGGCTTGTCAGAAGGTTGCAAAAGTTGGTCCTGGGATATTGCAGCTATCCTAAATACATGCCACTTGGCAAGTGTGCAACAGTTATAAGTTTGAAAAATGGTCATAAATTACTTTTTTCAATGCTGTTGTAACTTTCAACAGTCACTAAATGAATGATTGTAAGCTGAAGACTGTCTGTATATAGCTGCCCATATCAACAAGTGACTCCGTGCAACAAACAAAATCAAAATGAAATAAAACAATTACAAACATTACAATTTTTTTGAGTATCTGATGACTTTGTATGTTGGCTTATCATGAAAACAGCTGGTGAGATCTGAGTAGAAAGCAACTGCAGGCAAAATGCAAATGTGTGCCAAGAAGTTCCTATCTTGATATCAAAATCAGAGAAGCTTTTTGCTTTATCATGTCTCTGTTTGCATGCAATCATGTCCACTAAAGGCAACACCCAAATGCTTTTTAGTTTCAATTTCAGTGCATCGAATGCCTGCTTTTCTCAAAGCAAAAATATTGTACATAGAAAATGGATGCATTAAGAAAGGCACAGTGTTTAAAACACGAAAATATCTCTTGGTACATAAGGCAGGAATTTATTTAATGCCTAGAATTTACTTAGTGCCTAAAACAAAGAAGTAGGGGCCACTCATACTGTCTTGAGGAAAGCATTCTGTACCCAGGACACCACTAGTGGATGAAAAGCCAGCTACGAAGGCAATTGCTTCTCTACGCTGTTGTTTTCCTGCTTTGTCTTTAGCAGAAATCTGACACATGCATTCAACAGGTTAAGCTTTTCTTAAATTAGCAGGGAGAAAATAATATTTGGATGAAATGTATTTATGTGTGACAATGTTTAAACACAAGAACAGAAGAAGAATAGAAATATGACAATAGGATCCACAAAAAGCTAAACACAGCAGCTCTGATCAACATGCAAACCTGTCAATTTGAATGGCATTGGCTACAATTTTGCACCCATCTACTCTCCAAGAGCATACAGCATTGGATGGTAATATGTTGGGCTCTACTTAAGGGGCATGAATTGGGCATCTTTGTCAGCTGGCGCTGAGATCTGCTTTTGACAGTCACTAAATCATGAATTTGCATTGTTGGGCTTTGTTTATTTTGGGAATCCAGCCAACACCATTTGTATGGTATGGTTTGTTGCAGTTTCATGTTTGAATCTAGCCACTGTGGTTTATTCAATAAACCATTGTTAAAATAAACCATGGCTTGGTATATTTCATGTATCCAACCAGTATCTTTTAGATGCCTATATTCAATATGCTAGTTTAATGTTGTTATTGAGCAATAAAGCACCTTCTTCTCTGTTACTCAAGGTGCGAATTCAAAACTTCTTTCTTTTTAGGAGGGTCAAGATTTAAAAAAACCCTCTGGCTTCCCTCCTTTACCCAGCTATTTTCCCCATAGCTGTTAAATCTCTTTCTTTTTCTTTGTTTGTGATCCTGTACAAATTGACAGGTTTTGAGGCAGGTCCTCTATTTTACATAAAGCCATGTCAAAGGGTATCCCTATGAAAAACTGAATCTTGGATTCCTCTCGGTCATAGGAATTATAGGAGCCCTGGCATATAATGTATGGATGGAAAAAAAAAGTTTAGTCATAATAATTTGATTCACATATGACCTTAGGTCCATACATCATACACAACCAAAACCAATTAATAACATTATGGCTTAATATAATGAATGAAGTCAGTATATGAATTTAGGCAGGGCTTTTTTTCTCATAGAACGCTCAGAACGGAGTTCCGGCACCTTTTTTGGATGGAACCTTGTAGGATAGGCAAGGTGGGTTGTATGACATGTGTGAGTTCCGGCACCTTTTTCTTTTACAAAAAAAGCACTGGTTTTAGGAAATAACAGGTACAGTATCTGCAAGGAACACTTAATGTCTACTCACATTCTTTGGTCCTTTTGTACAAATAGATTTTGTAGATTTTTCAGAACAATTCATAGTGGAGCTGAGCATGTGAAATCATTGAATAAAACTACTGTCTATCTCTAGTTTTAACTTGATTTAACTGGGTTCAGCCTTTAGGCTTGTTTCTGGTGCACACAATTGAGGTTTTTGGTTTTGGCAGTCTATTTTTATATTTCTGCACCTTCCTTTCCACTGTTCATGTTAAGTGAATAATTCTGAATAATCAATAGTGACATTTTGCACCTCTTGATCATGCCACACTTAGCTTGTTTACAGTATCTACTCTTCCAAAAATTGGTTGTAAAAAAAGAGATAACCTTGGTGGCTTAAACAAGGGACCAACACAGGCCCTCAATGAAACTATTATGAGTATAATCCCACAGCTGTCTATGCTCTTTTCACCAATAGAAATAAATTCTGCCAGGACAAAAGCCTGGAAATTGCAAGTTAATAAATCCCAGTAGTGAAAAAATATTACACCAGGTTTGATTAAATATTTTCATTTTTTTAAATCTGTGTGATAATCACATATTCTAAAGTAAGATTAATGGGAAAGCACACAATTTGTATGATTATTGCAAGATCCAATCTGGATCAGTCACTGGGACCAGAGGTTTGGTCTTCCAAGCATTCGGACTCTGCTAGAGAGATGTTCCCCGAGGATGGGGGCTCCAGCACGGGTCTGAAAGCTCAGAAGACTAAATCACTGGTCCCGGTGACCGACCCAGATTGGATCCTGCAATGCTATCCTGGGACACGTATATTCACCTTCACTCGTATATGATTATTATTTAAAATAAGCTCCACATGACTTTTTAAATGACACTGTCCATTATGCTAGCAATGCACATAGAAAGAGAGGTTTTGCTCAGAGGCACCGAGGAAAATTTCTCAGAGCCACTGAGGAAAGAACATAGGTTAGTTAACATAATTAGCTTTCCGAATGTCAAAAAAATTTCTCAGTGACAAAGGTCTGTGCTTTATTCCAGAATCATAAAGCTTCTCGAAATGCTCTTTTTGTATTACTCGCCTCTGGAGTGCTTTGAGGTTCACACAAAGAGCTTGCATTATCCTTGGTTGAAAGATATACCAAATATATTATTTATTTTATAGTATTCAGCAAACAAAAAATATTATTATTATTATTATTAAAATTATTATTTATTTTATTCATCAAACAAAAATTACACATTCAAACAAAGAAAATTCTCAAATATAAAAGTGTTATATTACTAACAGAGAACAGTACCATCTGAAGTTAATAAAGCAGAAACAAATGCTGACATATCACAGCCATGAGCCACTTACCTAAAGAAAACAGCCTTCAAAAAACACTGAATTGCTATCCTCTACTCATCCCTTTGACAACACAGGTATTGGAATATGCAGTTTTATTTTTCTATTGCTGTCCAGCTGGACTGGCTCTGAGCTTTGCCCATACAGTTATTGTCCACTACCACATGCCCTATTTGGAGATGGTATGCAGCTCTCTGCATCATTTTCTGCCTCAAATAACAGTTATTTCTTCTTTGCCTCGCCTGAACATAAAACTGTCATGGAAGAAAACACACCTGCTGAAATTCTCCCCACTAAAAGTAGGCAGAGCTTGTCTTGAATCTGGCCATTCCAGGAACATTTACTCCCTCCTTTGATCTCTGTGTAACCTGCAGAACTGTTGGAAAGCCACCCTGTAACAAGCCATCTTCCTCCTTGTAAGCTGCACTTACTCATTTTATTAGACAAGAGATAGACTCCTCCTGGACTTGAAGCAGAAACTAGCAACAAGAAGAAGCCCTCATTCCCTTCACTCCAGAGGCCCCCCAAAAAAGGCTGAGCAGAATTTCTGAAGTTGTGATGACCAGATTTGACCTGTGATTCACCCCCACCCTGTAATCTACTTTCAGCACATCTTTTCAACTCTTTCCTTTCTCTGCTTTCTTCTTTCTTCTCATCCTATAATCTGTCTATGCTCTCCCCCTCCTGTTTTTGTTGTGCCTTTGTGTTAACCCTCCAGGAGCCAGAACTACTTATTCAATGCTATATCTATCTATCTATCTATCTATCTATCTATCTATCTATCTATCTAT
>JAKJMR010000733.1:0-18804 GCA_024449315.1 Daboia siamensis
AAAAGAAGTTGGATGTTCCCAAAGTGCTGTATCAAAGCACATTAATATGTGGAAGGGAAAAGTGTGGAAGAAAAAGGTGCACAAGCAGCAGGGATGACCACAGCCTGGAGAGGATTGTCAGGAAAAGGCCATTCAAAAGTGTTGAGGACTTTCACAAGGAGTGGACTGAGGCTGGAGTCAGTGCATCAAGAGCCACCACACACAGACGGATCCTGGACATGGGCTTCAAATGTCGTATTCCTCTTGTCAAGCTGGTCCTGAACAACAAACAATGTCAGAAGCGTCTTACCTGGGCTAAAGAAAAACAGACCTGGTCTGTTCCTCAGTGGTCCAAAGTCCTCTTTTCTGATGAGAGCAACTTTTGCATCTCATTTGGAAACCAAGGACCCAGAGTCTGGAGGAAGAATGGAGAGGCACACCCTGCAAGATGCTTGAAGTCCAGTGTGAAGTTTCCACAGTCTGTGTTGATTTGGGGAGCCATGTCATCTGCTGGTGTTGGTCCACTGTGCTTCACTAAGTCGAGGGTCAACGCAGCCGTCTACCAGGAGATTTTAGAGCACTTCATGCTTCCTTCTGCAGACGAGCTTTATGGGGATGCTGACTTCATTTTCCAGCAGGACCTGGCACCTGCCCACACTGCCAAAAGCACCAAAACCTGGTTCAATGACCATGGGATTACTGTGCTTGATTGGGCAGCAAACTCGCCTGACCTGAACCCCATAGAAAATCTATGGGGCATTGCCAAGAGAAAGATGAGAGACATAAGATAGAAGAGCTGAAGGCTGCTATTGAAGCATCCTGGTCTTCCACAACACCTCAGCAGTGCCACAGGCTGATAGCTTCCATGCCACGCTGCATTGAGGCAGTAATTGCTGCAAAAGGGACCCAAACCAAGTACTGAGTACATATGCATGCTTACACTTTTCAGAGGTCCGATATTGTTCTATGAACACTCTTTGTTTTATTGATTGCATGTAAAATTCTAATTTATTGAGGTTGTGGATTTGGGGTTTTCATGAGCTGTAAGTCATAATCATCACAATTATGACAAATCATGGCTTGAACTATCTTACTTTGCATGTAATGAGTCTATCTCATATATTAGTTTCCCCTTTTAAGTTGCATTACTGAAATAAATGAACTTTTGCACGATATTCTAATTTTTCGAGTTTCATCTGTACAACAGGTTAGGTCAAAGTAAATTTGGAAATTTGAGAAAACGTATCCTTAACATGTGATCTGAAGCAGACTATGCTTAACTATAACAAATAGTATTCATTGAGCCTAGCAAGTTATCTGAGTTCAGCAATTCTGTATTTTTAATCTGAGTTTAATATCTAGTGTATTATGTGAACTTATAGTGTTGAAGCATTAACTGGATCTGAAAAAAGCCTGAAATGCTGAGAGAAGGGCAGAGTTCACCAGTTCTATATAAAGAAGTGGTATTTTTATTTTGTTTTGGATGTGGACAGAAAAACAAATCATGCAGCAATTTCAACAGTATTTTTTCTTCAAAAACCTGCTAACCAAGAAAATCTTAATGAAGCTAATTTTGACATTTCTGATAATTAAGAGCATTTCCTTGCACAAAGAGTATGGGTGGGCAGCTAGTGAGCATCTTGGCATTCTATATCAGATAAGTTAACCTGCAAAGTGAAGGGAAACAATAGAATGTCTAATTCTAGCAGAATATGATGGGTCCAGAGGATAAATGGTAATTGAGGAAGGTTATCAGTAAGCAATCAGCTACTACATCCTTCCATGCTGTCTCACTTCTTTATTAGTGCCATTAGGCTATATTATCAGCAGTTAATGCCAACACAATTGCCATTTTTGGCCAACCTTGGTGCTATCAAATAGAAGTGAAACCCTAGTAGGGATACTTTTGGCACTTGCCTCTTACTTCTCCTGGTATAAATCTGGATAAAGTATGAAGAAATATGCTGAAAAGACCTCTATTTTCAATGAAAAGAGAATAATGGCAGCAATGGATTTATTAATGACAGAAAACAGTGTTTCTAAATTATTAAGAGTCCTGGTGGCACAGCAGTTAGAATGCAGTATTCCAGGCTACTTCTGCTGGCTCCTGGCTGCCAGCAGTTTGGCAGTTCAAGTCACACTGGGTCAAGGTTGACTCAGCCTTGCAGGTCAGTAAAATGAGGACCCAGTTAGTTGGGGGCAATATGCTGACTCTGTAAACCACTTAGAGAGGGTTGAAAAGCACTGTGAAGCAGTATATAAGTCTAAGTGCTATTGCTATTAAATTTCCTGTAAGAATGTTGGGTGTTTGGTTTTCATTTTATTCCTTAATTCTATCATTTCATCCTTCTATTCTTCCATCATTTCCTTTCTTAGGAAATATTTTTATAATAAATTTAAATATTCAAGAGAAATGAAAGTGTACTAAGATGGATTAAAATAAGCAATGTCTGTCTATTATGTCCCATATTTTTCTTTGTTAGGTATATAACATTCCTTTCCAAAAGGTGGTCAAGATGGCACACACAGCATCTCCTCCAATTCATTCCCATCAATAACGCCATGAAGGGGTGTTGAGTGTGAAAGAGTGGCTTCCCAAAGTGGCTTCCACAGATAAAGCAGAACAAAAACTGGCTCTTTCTTGGTCTACTACAATAGTTTGATTAATATACTACACTGACTATATAAAGTCCAATATTTTGACAAAATCTGAACAGATATTCGTCAGTTTTAACAAAATGTAGTATTCACTTAATGACTAGTTGCTCGTATGAATGTACATACATATGTGTGTATTCACTCATATGTGTTGTGTACAGAGTATTGTATTACAAGCTTATATAATTATGGGATATTTCATATACTTTCTCTACTCAAAATTTACAATTATCTGAGGAGTTTTAAACTAAAAAACACTTGGTTGACATTGTTCAAATCATTAAGAGAAACTTAAATAGTGAATAATGTATCCCACTAATAATATGTGCAGTTTCAAAAGGCTGGATTCCACTTGGAGTTTAGCTTGGAGATCATCTTTGGGTAATAACTTATCATGTATTAGTTATTTAGCCCTCTGAAAGGCAGAAGACTGAAGATTATAATTAATTTATATAAAGCATTATCAACCCTTTTCCCTAAATAATTCATTCATGCAAAAATTGTTCTCTATTTAGAATATCTTACATATTGTTTTAAAAAGAAAATATATTTAGATTTTGATATAATTTCCTTCAAAAGCAGAATGTTTTATAATTGTAAGGACAACCTGAGCATTTGCCTTTTTCTACAATTTGCTTTGAAGTTGCAAAGTAGAGTGTGATCATGTGATTGATCCCATTAAAACAAAAAATGACTAAAACAACTTTTGATTAGATCCAGCAAAGTTTTATGTTTGCTCTTCTAAAATTCTGTTGCATTGTATCATAAAAATAAAAAATAAACAAGAGGCTTTAAAGGCTTATAGTTGGCTAACAATCAGTAGACTTAATGAAAAGGCAAAATAAATCTAAGTTCAAATATGTGAATATTTTGAAAATAAAATTCTTTGGATAGCTTTCTAAAATTATCTCTTTATTCCAGCAGTTGTGAAGCTATAGTTTTATAACTGAAAGAATTTAAGTAGGCAGAACATGGAACCATACTTCTGAGGAGTAAATGAAATATGTAATAGATGAATGTTAAAAAAATGTTCATGAAAGAAGGGTTTTTTTATTATTCTCTTGTATTAGATGAAGAGCAGATGAATGTGTGGCAGTGAAAACATGACTCATTTTAATGTGGTGTTTATATCTTTTAATATAAGTGCAGAACTTCAGGTACAATGAATTAACAGGAACACTTGAGCAATATATTTATTTGTGAACCTTTCTTAAAATGAAAGGTTCATTTTTACAAGCTACTGTATTATCCAACACACGCAGAAAAAGAGAAAAGATAATTATGGCCTTAGTGTTTAACAGGGATGAATTTTCAAATTGCATTGTGCCATGCTTTCAGATATTTGAAGAAAAATTATAAACTTTATGAATTGTGTTTCTGTGGGGAAATCAAGCAGAAGACAAAAGAAATTGGTTATAGATTAATACTTGCATTAATACAACAAAAATCTTTTTCCAAAGAACAAATGTATAACTTACATTGTAATCAATGGCCCAAATCTTATAGAACTTGCTGGTTCTTGCTTGTATTTTTTCCAGATACCTTTTATATGTGCCCAGTGCTTTTTTTGTAAAAGAAAAAGGTGCCAGAACTTACACATGTCATACAACCCGCCTTGCCTACCCTACAAGGTTCCATCCAAAAAAAGTGCCAGAACTCCGTTCTGAGCGTTCTATGAGAAAAAAAGCCCTGTATGTGCCTTAATATGTCTAAGAATAATATGTGTCAGAATATTTAACCTGCTTCCATTCAAATTTAATAGAGTTTAGAATAGAATTAATTTCACCAAAAAAAAGCCATATTAACCCTAATGTGATGTGAGTCCTATATAACAATGAATTAAATGAAGTAAATAATGAAGTAAACATTGTTATAGCAGAGTCATATTCCTTAATAGATTAAAATACTTTAGTGTTTATAAGAAGATAGGGTGCCAACTCAAGTCCATAGGTTTCCAAATCAATAGAACAGGGATAAAGGGGGAAAAAAAACCCAGCACCTCCAGGAGTTATTTGATTTATAATGTATTTTTATAAATTCACCTTACTGTATTTCTTTTCATCTTTTTTATAATTACCATGATGCCATCAACATTGCTTAACATACCAAGGCTATAAAAAGCAGTTTGACCCAAATTATTCCTTCTGTATAACTGAACTACTGACTAATGCAGGGGTGTCAAACTCAATTTCAGTGAGGGCCGCATCAGCATTGCAGTTGCCCTCAGGGGGCCATGTGGGTGTGGCCTGGGTGGGCGTGGCCTACTGGGTGGGCGTGTCTAGAGTGCATATGGCCTACTGGGTGGGCGTGGCCAGCTCTACATCGTTTGCATCAAGGGTGTCTATGGGGGCCTGGGCAGGAGTGGGACAGATCTGAGGGTCTCTGGCAGAAGGAGGGTCTCTGGGCCAGGGCCAAGGCAGAGGGGGCCGTTCCCTCACTGTTTCCAGGATGGCTTCGCGGGCCGCATGAAACCACTTCGCGGGCCGGATCTGGCCCCCGGGCCTTGTGTTTGACATGTCTGGACTAATGGAACTAATGGGAATATTAAGAGTTCCTGACTTCTGGTACTGATTAAGAATATTTTTCTTCATTTTATCTCTGCATACTCTGATATTATAAAAAGTGATAAAACAACTAATAATATACAGTAGAGATATGATAAAGGAAAACAGAAATAAGTATAAGTCAAGTGAAAAAGAACAGCTATGAAACAAATCTCAAAATTGCCCTCAGGGAAAACAGGCAGTCTTGACATAAATATCAGGAGCAAGATAAATAATTGCTATAGACTTCTGGCAATGAAAATAATTATTGGTCTCTCTTGAGAGTTAAAAATGAAATGAAAAACTGATGTAAATGGACAAAATCTGCTCTATCTAATCTGATGATACTATTGTTACCAAATTCGGTAATACTGTTTGAATCCATGTCCGTGTACTTTTATTTATTTAATTAATGTTTGAATTCATCCAAAATAACATTGATATTTTTTTAAAGCACACACCATCACCCTGCATCTTCAATAATTCAGTGAGATGTGCAAGGTAACTAGAAGTTCTCTATAAGGAACAGAAATATTATTTAAAATAAATTTCCTTAAGTGTACCTATCCTGGTCCACTTGAGTAATAGGGTAATAACAAATTAGTTGCATTTCCTTAATAAGCCTTTATTATACACCAGAGAAAGAACTTTATGTACTCTATCAAAGTGTACTACTCATGTAGGATAAATCTATCAGTAGCTATTATGTATACTAATCTATCCAATTCATTTTCAGACAAAGCAAATCAGATATAGTGCCCTGAATACCATAACATCATAACTTACTTCCATACTGTTTTGTACTCATAGGCAGATATGCAATCCCATTTTTCATTTAGAGAATGCATATGTGGGAAATGTATGTTCCTTAACAATAGGGCATAGAGTTACCAATGGGTTTAGCATTAGAGTGAAGTTTCTTTTCATTAAATAGTTGAAATGGTAGAGTTTACCCTTGATTTCCCCCCCCCCCAAAAAAAATTGCTGCTGGCCTAATAGCATCTTTATAGTCTTGAAACTTTTATTTATTCAGCTTCTACTATTGTTTTTTTTTCTTTTTTGTAGCCACACTTTATCTGATTTTATTTTCTCTTATCTTAATATTTTACCTTTATAATTTTAAACTCTCAAGCTGCAAATTAAAAGCACCTGGCACTATGGGTAAGAGAGGTGTAGAACTAGCCTTGGAACTTTGAAATTGGCTAAGGCAGAAAAATAACTGAAGATTAATGAGTTCTTCACCTCAAGCTTCTACTGAGGTCTTAATAATCTGGAATTTAGGAAAGAGATTCAAATTGCTCCACCAGCAATCAGAAGAAATTCCAAATTCTCCTTGTCTAATGAAGATGACAGACTTCTGTAGAATGATGATTTTCAAGGAAATATTGTCTCTGATGGGTGCACTGTCCATTCTGAGGTATTTGTACTTATGTTTCTAATGATGTTTTTTATTTATTTATTTTATTTTAAAATAAATAAATGTTACAGCTAATAAGCTAAATAATTTTTAGCTTTTTTGGCAACCCTATTTTGCAACATTTTTCCTCTTAACTGCTCAAATTGTAATAGCCTTGTTTGTACAATTAACAACTAAATCTGTAAAAATCTGGTGACATGAAGAAAACATTTGACCTCCATACAGGATTCTCTTCAAAAATACAGAAAGCAAATTATTTCCAACAAGCTTCTATGTCAGAAACCACATTAGGTAAAAATCAACCTATAAACAGCAAATATTATATTCTTTTAACCGTAAATAATAAAAAGGATTCTATCCTAATATATTTACACAAACTATTTGTTCTGTCTTTTCTTAATACCAATATTAATGTTGGATAAGGTACTCCCAGAGAGCCAGTTTGTTTGTACCTAAGGCAGCTACTTCATTGACAGTCTCGTGACATTGACCTTGGTCATATTAATTGTCTCCCCACTACAATTGGTCAAAAAATGATTCATTTATTCTTCAATGATCCAGGAATATCATTAATGTTTTTTTAAAAAATGAGGACCTTTTTGAAGATTCTTGGAATTATCCCTTTTAGGGTTTTATGGTTCAAAATGTGAAATCTTTTCTAAATAATTCTACATTAGTTTGCACACTTCAAAATGCTGTTTCTATCTCAGACAACTGCCATGTTTCTTCTACGTTATCTTCATCTTAAGAACAGACAAATATTGCTTGGTCCTTTTGAAAGTGAACTACTAATACTTATAGCATGATGTCTAAAGATGAACAAGATATCAAAAATTGAAGGACTTGCACAAACAATGTAACCAATTCAAGAGAAAGCAAAGCCCCTCGCTGCTCTAGTGCACTTGAGCAAAGACTTGTAATTAAAAACAATTCTGAAATGGCTAGGCCCTTAAGCACAGTACTTCCATTCATTAAAAATAATTTTGATCTCCTCTCAGGTTTATCAATGTCTACCAGTTAATTCAATTAAATCCTTAGACCGGGGGTCTTCAAGCTTGGCAACTTTAAGACTTATGGACTTCAACTCCTTGAAGACCCTTGCCTTACACCTTTACCAAAGTCTGGCACTTTCATGTGATGTATTTTTGTCAGAAACAATTTCAGTTTTGTTTATATTGATATTAGTTGTAGCTCTCAAACCAACCAACTTCATGGAAGATTCCTTGAAAAACATTCACCATCCAGTCTTTTCCAATGACTGCACTCTCCCTGATCTGGATTTCAAACATATGATATGATATGAACCAAACAAATTTTCCTCCCATGGGGACATGTTTAATTTCCCTTATCCCAGGTTTCAGAGACCTTTTGAGCATTTCACATCTTCAATCAAAGTGACCTATGCTGCACATTTGATAGTGTGTGTGTGTGTGTGTGTGTGTGTGTGTGTGTGTGTGTGTGTGTGTGTGTTTGTGCATGTATATTTCAAAGGATAAAAATATAGAAACCATAGTGGATAATATCTTTATACACATAATAATGTGTAACTCTTGTTATTGAAAATGCTTCAAATCCATTTAGTACAACTAAAGCTACTAGTAAACTTGGGGAAAAAAATCAGGAAAAAATATCCTTTTTATAGTGCATCCCTGCTGGCAAAAAATAATTTGCTAAAGTGCAGTGTTTGCAAGTTAAGAGACTATGAATCTGCTTCATTCAAATGCATTGTGTATTTTGCTACCTTTCATATGTCACAAAGGACACATTTTCTCAACACTTTTACTTTTTGAACATTTGGCATCTTCATAGATAATATCTCCTAGCAGGAAACTTGATTAGAGACATTAGTACATTAACTTTAGAAGTGCTGGAAAATATTGAATAGCAAATAGTCTATGAAAATAAGGAATGCATTTTTTTATATTTTTATTTATCAAAACAGATTCTGTTCAGTTTTATTTTATTTTATTTTTTAGAAAAGCATTTAGACAAAAAGAGTAGTTTCTTCTAAGTATCATTCTGGAATTTTAAAAATGGTTTGTAATCACTAAACAACAACAACAACAATAATAATAGACTTCTGGTTTGCCGATACGGCTGCTGCAGACATGTGGAAGGCAAGCTCCATCTTCCATATCCTATTTCGCATCTGGGGGATCCTGGAAAGAGTCAAAAATCACCCTGTAGGGGTGACCAGCAAGGAGGGAATCCCCACTTGATCACAGGAGGGTGGTAGCCCTTCTGCCCAATCCAGTGCAGACCTCCAAACCAGCGGACAAAAGAGCAATATGGCTCGTCACTAAACTTACCACCAGGGACCTACAAAGCAACATTTATTTATTTATTTTATTTTATTAAATTTCTATACCGCCCTTCTCCCAAAGGACTCAGGGCGGTGTACAGGGCAATAAAATGCAACATACAAAAGTTAAAAAGAAAATTAAATTAATTGGCCCTAACAATAAATAGTTAAAATAAACTCAAACCC
Source organism: Daboia siamensis (assembly GCA_024449315.1). Taxonomy (NCBI): domain Eukaryota; kingdom Metazoa; phylum Chordata; class Lepidosauria; order Squamata; family Viperidae; genus Daboia; species Daboia siamensis. Next base: position 9,086 of record JAKJMR010000733.1, read on the forward strand.
TTATTCCAGGCCGGCCTGTTCAAACAACCAAGTCTTCAGATCACGGCAGAAAGACCGTGATCAGGCAGTTGATTCCAAAGGGCTGGCGCGCCCACAGAGAATGCTCTCCCCCTGGGGGCTGCCAGCCGGCAATGCCTGACCGACAGCACCCTAAGGAGGCCCTCTCTGTGGGAGCGCACAGGACAAAGGGAAGTTGATGCCGGCAGCAGATGCTCCCATAGGTAGTCCGGACCCATGCCATTTAGGGCTTTATAGGACATCACCAGCACCTTGAATCTCACCCAATGCAGCTCGCAGAGGAGAGGTGTTACATGGGAGTATCAGGAAACCCCCATCACAACTCGCACGGCCGCATTCTGCACCAGTTGAAGCCTCCGAGTGGTCCTGAAGGGCAGCCCCATGTAGAAAGCATTGCAGTAGTCTATCTGAGAGGTCACGAGTGATGAGTGACTGTACGCAGGGCATCCAAGTCCAGATAGGGCCGCAACTGGTGCACCAGGCGAACCTGGGCAAAAGCCCCCCTGGCCACAGCTCCTACATGGTCTTCCAAACTGAGCTGTGAGTCAAGGAGAACACTCAAGTTTTGAGTCCTATGTACAGGGGGTAACACTTCAGCCCCCATAGTTAAAGATGGAATGAACTGAATTTCCCGAGATGCCGGTACGTACAACCACTCAGTCTTGTCGGGATTAAGTTGAAGCTTGTTCCTCCCCATCCAGACCCAGACCACCTCCAGGCAACAGGACATCACATCGAGGGCATCACTGGGGTGGTATGGGGTAGAGATAAAAAGCTGGATATCATCAACATACTGATGATACCCCACTCCAAAAACACGAATGATCTCACCCAGCAGATTCATATAGATGTTGAACAGGAGAGGCGAGAGGACCGACCCCTGAGGAACTCCACAAATGAGAGGCCTCGGGGCCGACCTCTGCCCTCCTGCCAACACCGACTGCGAACAACCCAGGAGGTAGGAGGAGAACCACTGCAATACAGTGCCACCCACTCCCAACCCCTGAGGCGCCGCAGTAAGATACCATGGTTGATGGAATCGAAAGTCGCTGAGAGATCTAATAGGACTAGGACAGAGGAACTGAGCCCACCAGAGATCATTCACCAGTGCGACCAATGCCGTCTCTGTGCAGTACCCAGGCCTAAAGCCTGATTGGTACGGGTCCAGGTAATCAGCTTCCTCCAGGAACAGAGAGAGCTGATGGACCACCATGCTCTCAACAACCTTCACAAGAAAGCGAAGGTTGGAGACTGGATGGTAGTTGTTTAAAATAGCCAGGTCCAGGGCAGGCTTCTTGAGGAGGGGCCTCACCACCGCCTCCCTCAAGGTGACAGGAAAGATACCCTTCCTCAAAGAAGCAGTTATTACTGCCTGGAGCCAGCCTCATGTCCCTTCCCGAGCCACATACACCAGCCAGGAGGGGCACAGGTCCAATAAACACGTGGTAGAGCTCAGCCTCCCCATGATCCTGTCCACATTTTCCGGAGTCACAGGGTTAAACTCTTCCCAGATAACATCACCAAGACCATTCGTGTCTCCTCCGTCAGACTCTGCCCAGTCAGAGCCCAGACCGGCCCGAATCCGAGCGATTTTGTCCACCATATGTTGGCTAAACTCCTCAGCATGACCCTGCAAGGGATCTCCCCTCCCCTCCTGATTAAGGAGGGAGCGGGTCACCCTAAACAGGGTGGCCGGGTGATTATCTGCGGACGTGATGAGGGCAGCGAAGTGGTTAGACTTCGCCATCCTCATTGCCATGAGATAAGACCTGGTGAAGGTTCTTAATAGCGATCGGTCAGATTCAAACCAGCTGGATCTCCAACAGCTCTCTAGGCCCCGTCTACAACACTTCATCTCCCGGAGCTCCACGAAAAACCATGGAGCCCACTGGGATCTGCACTGAGTCAGGGGCTGCATGGGCACAATGCGGTCAAGTGCCTCTGTGGCTGCCCTTTCCCAGGCTTCTACCAAGGCATCAGCCGGGCTGTGAGCAAAGGTGGCAGGCGGGGACCCAAGCGCCACCTGAAACTGCTCTGGGTCCATTAGGCGCCTAGGGCAGAACCATCTGGTCGGTTCTGTGGCCCAATGACGGGGGGTGGCAAAATGGAAGGCCAGCCATAGGAGATGATGATCGGTCCATGACAGGGGCATAATAGTTGGAAATCCCCCACCAAGATCATCTAACCACTGTCCAGATAAAAAAACAAAATCAAGCGTGTGACCCCCCCCCCATGAGTCGGGCCCTGAATAACTTGCATCAGGTCTTTGGCCGTCATGGAAGCCATGAACTCCTGAGCCAACTCTGATTATCCATGGATGAGACTGGGTGAGATCTGAACCTCTCTTCAATCCTAACTATTTTTCCCACCTGTATAAGCTACCCAAGATATTTTTTCCCCTGTAGAGAGGGAAGGGAAACTCTATCCCACCCTCTCAAAACAGTGGCAACTGACTATCCAGGAGAATTTAAAACATTGAAACTATAATCTGATTTTAATTGTATTTTTATCTTTCTAAAACTTGAGGACTAAAAGATTTCCTATTTTTATTGAAGATTTGGTTTTTTACTTATAAAAAAGACATAAAATTGGAAAAATTTTATAAAAATCTTGGATTTAAAAAAGAAAATCCTAAATGATATGGGTGACATCTTGTGGCTAAACGTGATACTACAACCTGTTATTGTCTAAAAGAGACTTGGCCTGAAGCCCAGACTATAGATAATACTTGTAACCTTGGCAATCAACTGTGAGAATCCCAGCTGTGTTCTATACTCTGATGAAGTTATTTTTATTTTCTGACCATAAGGCTTTTAATTCACATCAGTAAGAGAACATAAATGAAGATCAGGAACAGATTTTATTTATGTTGAAAGCAATTCATGAAACTATTCTTAAAGACATTGATGAAATAAGAGGCTACAGAAAAGAACAAAATGTCAGCTTCGATATACGAACCCAAACTTTGATCACAACCAAAACATTAGCTACACAGAATATAAAAGAAGTGGAGCAATTAAATGCTATGATAGAAGATTCAACTGATCAACAAACACAGTTAACAGAAATCTCAGAAAAGGATTGACAACTTTGAAAATGGGAAAAAAAAAGCTATCTATATAAACCACAAGAAACTTGAGGATCAAGAAGAACAGACCAAAGGGAAGATAAACATTTCAGGACAACTATGTCAAGAGAAAAAAATAGAGAAATGATTTGTTAGCCCCTTCAAAAAAAATGGTGACTGGACAGCCTTTCTTACTTCAAACAATACATATAATAACAGAGGGAGATCTATAATTTGATTTAAAAACATGGATATGGAAGGTGAATTGGCAAAGAAAGAAAACTAGAAAAAGGCTGAAGAAAATTTGGGCTTTTATTTATTTGTAAGGATTAAAATACATATACTTGATTTGTTAAGATGTATACTTTGCATATTAGATTCTGTTACAAACTGAGATAAAGAAAACTGGTTATTTTAAAATTTGGAAGTGTAAATATTAAAAGTTAAATTTGAATATTGATTTGTTTATAAAGGTTGAATGAAAAACCAATTTAAGATATATATAAGCTAAAAATATATTTATAAATGTAATAAAGATGTTTTCACTTAGCTGATATAAGCTGATATACTTACTAACTTAAGTATGCAATAATAAACATTAAGAAGAAAAGAGAGGAAGTATTTGATGTTGAAACAAGAGAAAATTTGGTTACTAAATTTAAGACATTTGGAAATTAATAGGAAATAAAAATGTTATACTATATTATCAATTAGTTGATGTAAGATAGTGAGAAATAGAATATATTTAAATAGATAAGTTGTGTATTTTGAATATTAGATGAATTGTGAAAATGGGAACATCGGTTACTCAAAACTTGGAAATTATAAATATTAAATGTTAAAGTTAAATATTAACGGGAAATTAAAAATTGGGGAAAACTAATTAGGACATTGATTGTCTATAAAGACTGAATGTTAAAATAATAAGGATATGTATAAGACAAAAATTATTATTATTATTATTTTTTTTTTTATTAAAAAGTTTTTCAATACATTTTAATTATAACATCCCATTCCCCACCCCTCCCCCACCCTCTCCCACCCTCTTACCCTCCCTCTCCCCCCTCCCCCCCCGGACTTCCCAGAGCTAGATACAAGGTATAAAAAATAAAATAACCAATCATAAACACCCATATGCTAACAATAATAACCTATTAATTCTCTCGCGCTTTAGCTCTTATAAATTGACTACAAGCAATATACTTATTCAAATGCTAAATAAAACTTTTTAGTCCCATATTTATTCTGAATGTAATCAATCCATTTCTTCCACTCCACAATATATCGTTGTTGTGAATGATCTTTCAAATATGCTGAAATCTTTGCCATCTCCGCCAGGTTGGAAACTTTTAAAGTCCATTCCTCTAAAGTCGGCAGTTCTTGCTTCTTCCAATATTGCCCTATTAAAAGTCTCGCTGCCGTAATTAAGTTCAACATCAAATTAATGTCCAACACAGTAGTATCAGTAATAATACCCAGTAAAAACAATTGCGGACAAAACTTTATCCTTTTCTTGAATATCTTCTGCATATTCCACCAGATTTTAATCCAAAATGGTTTGATCTTTTTGCAAGTCCACCATATATGAAAATACGTTGCGTCTTCGCCACCACATCTCCAACATTTAGGCTGATAGTTTGGATACATACTTGCTAACTTTCTAGGATCTAAATGCCATCTGTAAAACATTTTATAAAAGTTCTCTCTTAAATTTTGAGCTTGCGTAAATTTCACATTTCTCACCCAGATCTTTTCCCAAGTGTCCATTGTGATGACTTCCTGAATGTTCTGTGCCCATTTTATCATACAGTCCTTAACAATTTCTGTTTCTGAGTCAATCTCTATCAATGCAAGATATATCCGTTTGATATGCGCTGGTCCCTGATTTCTAATTTGTTTTACCAGATTTTCATCATCCCTCAAAAAACCAATCTTCTCATCTTCTTTCCACCTGGCTTGTAATTGTCCATATTGAAACCAAGTTTGTACAATCTTTTTTTCTCGTAAAAGATTGTATGACTTCAAACACCATACATTCCTCTCCAAGATCAAAATTTCCTTATATGTAATCACATCATGTTTAAATCCAACATTTATATTCTCTATTGCGTGTTTGGGTATTGCCCATAACGGTATCTTATAATTTAATTTTTGTCTGTGCTTTTTCCAAACTCTCAACAAAGCATACCTCAAAATATGCATTTTAAAAACATTATCTACCTTTTTGTCATATAGTAAATATGCGTGCCAACCAAATAACAAGTCATGCCCTTCAAGATTTAAGAGTCTCCCCTGTGTCAAATTAATCCAATCACTTATAGCTGATAATGCAGCAGCTTCATAATATAATTTAAAATTGGGCATTCTTAGACCACCTCTTTCACGTGTATCCTGCATAATTTTAAATTTGACCCGTGGCCTTTTCCCTGCCCAAACAAATTTATTGATACCCTTCTGCCACTCCTCCAAATTTGAATCCTTTTTAAGAATGGGTATCATTTGAAACAAAAATAAAAATTTTGGCAGGACATTCATTTTTACTGCTGCAATTCTTCCCAATAATGATAGTTGTAATTTTTTCCAACTATCCAATTCTTTTTGCACTTTATTCCATAACTTTTCATAATTATTTTTATATAATTTAACATTTGAGGGTGCTAGATATACCCCCAAATATTTAACCCTTTCAACAATTTCAAATCCAGTTAAGCTTTCTATAAAAACCTTTTGTGATACTGTCATATTTTTAGATAAAATTTTAGTTTTTTGTATGTTAATCTTAAATCCAGAAACTTTCCCATATTGAAATATTAAATCCATCAATTCCATAACAGAATTTTCTGGATGTGTCAAAGTAATAACCAGATCATCCGCAAAAGCCCTCAATTTATAGTCCTGATCTCTTATTTGAACTCCCTTAATTGTTTCCGAATTCCGTATTTTAATCAGTAATATCTCCAATGTTAAAACAAATAATAAAGGTGATAACGGGCAACCCTGCCTCGTACCCTTTTCAATATTACATATTTCAGTCAAGCTATTATTAACAATTATTCGAGCTGTTTGCTTCTGGTATATTGCCCTAATTGGTTGTAAAAATTCATCCCCAAAATTCATTTTATCTAATACTTTCAACAAAAATTTCCAATCCAATTGATCAAAAGCTTTTTCAGCATCCAAAAAGATCAATGCTGCAGGGATCTGGTTATTCCTTTCCAAAAATTCCAACAAGTCAACTATATGTCTCACATTATTTTTCATTTGTCTACCACTTATAAACCCAGTTTGATCACCATGAATCACCTGTTGCAATACCCTCATAAGTCTACTAGCTAACACCTTAGCAAATATCTTGTAGTCCGTATTCAAAAGTGAAATTGGCCTATAATTTTTTGCTTGAATAACATCCTGATCTTCTTTAGGAATTAAAGAAATAAAAGCAGTTTTCCAAGACGAGGGTACTCCTCCCCCCTTTTGAATTGTCTGAAACAGTTCCTTTAATGGCTTTATCATCTCAAACTGTAGGTTTTTATAATACACAGCAGTCAAACCATCGGTGCCTGGTGCTTTACCTACTTTTAACTGTTTAATTGCCAAATATATTTCTTCCTCAGTTATCAACTGATTCATTTCTTCTTTTTGCTCTTGCGTAAGAACCGGAATATTAAAGTCTTTTAAATATAAATCAATGTCCGTTTCGTTAATCTTGTCGCTAGCATATAATTTAGAAAAAAAATCAACAAAGGTTTCCTTAATAAGATTCTGTTGGTACACAATCTTCCCCTTATGTTCTATTTTGTCTATATTAGAAACCCTTTGCTTCTTTCTTAACATATATGCTAACCATCTGCCTGGTTTATTGGCATTGCAAAAAGTATTATGCCTTGCAAACCGTAAATTAGTTGCCACCTGATCAGCCATTAACTTATCAAATTGTCCTCTTAATAACTTAATAGTCTCTTTAATCTTCACGTCCGATGGGTTCAAAATTAAAGCCTTTTCTTTTTCTTTAATCTCTGTCTCTAATTCTTTCCTCCTAAATTCCAAATTGCGTCTATATTTGTTATTAAGATATATCAACACTCCTCTCATATATGCCTTACTAGCATCCCATACCATTTCCATAGAAGTACCCTTATGCATATTCATTTCAAAAAAAACTTTCATTTGTTTCTTACACTCTTCCACATTTTTCTGATTTCTGAACAGATTCTCATTTAAACGCCAGGAACGTCGTTCTCTAATGTCGTTTCCAATCTCCAGCCAAACTGGACTATGATCAGACATAGTCTTTGAACAAATCTTTATCCTCTTAGTTCTAAAAAAGAGATCATTAGACAATAATATAAAATCAATCCTGGAAAAAGATTGGTGTCTATCAGAAAAAAAAGTATAATCTCTTTCTTGTAAATTTCTCTCCCTCCAGACATCACGTAATTCCATATCGTCCATCATCTCAAAAAAAGATTTAGGCAATTTAGCATGACTTGGGGTACTTCTGTAGGATCCACTCTTATCCATTTGTACATCCAAAACACCATTCCAGTCTCCCATAAAGATAAAAGATTTGTAATCCAATTGGCTAATCCTGCTGTGTAATAAACTATAAAAGTCAGCTTGCTGTTGATTAGGTGCGTATAATCCAACCAGAAGAGTTCTTTTACCTTCTAATAACAAGTCCACAATAACATATCTTCCTTGTTGATCAGCTTCAATTAATTCTGCCGTAATTGTATTCTTGACATAAATAACCACTCCATTTTTCTTGTTAACTGCAGACGCAATAAATTGTGTACCTAATCTTGAATTTGATAAATACTTTTGGTCCATAACTCTAATATGTGTTTCTTGTAAACAAATAACGTCAGTCTTAAATTGCTTTAAATATTGAAAAATTTTCTTTCTCTTTTGTGGTGAGTTTAATCCATTAACGTTCCAAGTTAAAAACTTAGTCACCATTTCTGGCAACCCGAAGCTTTTGAAGCGCGTCATCCAAAATCCCTTTTACGTTTTTAGGTCGCGCTCCTCCCACAGCTTGGCTATAGGTACATTTTGGAAGTTCCACAACAATCTGCTGGTCTAGGTCTTGCTCACGTCTGGCTCGTCTCGAAGCAGCTCGAGTAACCCTCTGGTCCTTTGCTTTCTCTAGTGTTGAAATTTGAATCACTCCTGCTGCAGTCTCATCTATTTGTGTTCTTTCAGCATCATATGACTTTCCCTCCTTTGTTGGTTCCAGAAGTGGTATGGGGATTGCTTTTAAAACATTGCTATAGAAATCACGTGCCTGCAGGACTGTAGCAAGACGGTATCTAGTATCTTCAAACATTACCACCATACCCACTGGAATCTCCCATCTGAACCTGACGTCACGTCGCTTAAGCTCCTGAGCCAGAAATGCAAATTCCTTTCGTTTCCTTAAAATTTTTGGAGGGATCTCTTTCAAAACCAAAACTTCTTGGTCTGCAATCACAAGCTTTGTATTATAAGAAACTTGAATAACTTCATTCCTGATTGCTCTCTTTGTAAAATAAACAACCACATCTCTTGGTAATTTCCTTTGTCTCGCTATCCAGGAGTTAACACGAAAAATTTTGTCTATATCTTCTGCAATTCCTTCAGCTGGCCTTCCCAGCACGTCTTCAAGAGCAACAGAAACTAATTTTCTCAAGTCTTCCTTTAAATTCTCCTTAAGGCCCCTAATCCGCACAGCAAACTCCATTTCATGATATTGTACCAATGTCAGGTCATAATCAATTTTATCCACCACATTTTCAGTCTCTAATATCTTTGCATCCAATTTAATATTATTTTGAGTAAGGTCCTCCACTCTTTCGTCAAGGCGCTCAATACATGTCGCCATGCCTTGAAATACATGCAAGATTTCCTCCCTTATTACTGTAAACTTTTCTGTCAGCTTCTCATCCATCTTCTCATCTATCATCACAGCCAAATGCTGTGAATGTTTTTCCAGAGCATCTTCCAAAACTTTTACTGTTAAGACAGGCGAAGGTAGAGGTGCAGGAGGTGCTAACACTTGCGCTGTAGATTGCGGCAGGGGGGAAGCCCCCGCAGTTTTAGGAAGTTTAGAAGAAGATTTAGCCGCCATTTTTTTCCCCCCTTTTGCAACTATGCACTTTCACTTTCTAAATCTTCAATGTAGATTGAGCCAAAGTTCAAAAGTTCACTTACTCCTTGTTCTCTTGCATCGCTCTGCCTGCTTCCATTAACTTCCAAAGTCCATTCTTGTAGGCAGGGATGGTTGCGTTCGCCTTGTTCTGCTCCAGGAAAAACGGAGCAGACGCGCTGCGCGGCCCGGAGAAATCCAAGCTTCGGGGGGGCTCAATCTTCCAGCCGCCAGAGCTTTAAGCCCTGACGGCCCCAGAGAGCCCTTCCCCTACTTGGATACTCACCCCCTCCTCTTCTCCCGAGGAGGGGGCTTCCGAACCGCCGAAACAGCTGATCGGCGCTGTTTTCGGCGGTTCTACAAAGCCGCGAAGCTGACAAGCTAAAATCAGCTGTCGGCGGCGGCGCCTTGCCACCCGGAAGTCCCCGACAAAAATTATTGATGATGATGATGATGATGATATGAAGAAGAAGAAGAAGAAGAAGAAGAAGAAGAAGAAGAAGAAGAAGA
>JAKJMR010000733.1:29684-48143 GCA_024449315.1 Daboia siamensis
GTTGCATTACTGAAATAAATGAACTTTTGCACGATATTCTAATTTTTTGAGTTTCACCTGTATACTTGTGTAGCAGGTCTACTCAAGTTATGAAAACAGTTTCCTTTTCACTTTGTTGAAGCACTGGTAATTAGCTGTTTCCCAGCTAGAGTGGATGAGAGTCTTCTGTCTATCCATATGCTCTACATATTCCTTCTCATTAGGTTTACTGTTGTAGTACTAATCCATCAATTCCAGGTTTTTCTTGTCTCATATCTACATATGAAGTTTTCAGAAATTATAAAAGAAGTATATATAAGGAAGTCCTTTTTCTCAAACACCACAGCAAATTTTAAGCAGAATCTTCAGTAGTGCTCAGCTGAGCCTAATCACCATGTCATTTTATGGTTTAAGGTTGGCAAAATGGGAACATTTTCAAATCCTGGAATTGAAAAGCTAACATTTTTTTTAGGCTGTTCTGACAATATCAGGAGTTAAAATGGAAAGACAGGCCTACAAAATTTCCACATACTTTCATTCTTACAGTTTTCCAATAACTAAATTGACCCATGTTGAAATCTGCCCAGTGATTTCTCAAAAAACAACAACCCCAAAACATTTGTGAAATAGGTTTCTGCTTTTCTTCCTAATCTTACTGTGTTTGAGAATTTCTTCTGAATGTCTATTTATGATGTCATTATTACTGGCAGTAAAGTGGTGCTATTTGTCTTACTTTTATTATATTTCTATCCCATTCTTAGACTAGCTGTATACAATGACCAATCAGAAAACAGCCCCATGGGAGATATTCCTTTGTTATATTTCAAAGTGTGGAAAACAAGGGAGACAGAAAACAACATAGAGATGATTATAATGAACACCAGGATATTCATGACCAATTCTATTGCTTCATAATTAAATAATGAAAGGAAAATATGTTCAATTTCATTTAAATTCTTTTCAACTTTAAAAAAAATGTCATTGATTGAATAATATTAGAAAAATTATGAATAAACATATGCATAAAGAATTTCTGCATGGCACTAATGTGAACGGAGCTTGTTATACCAAGCTTGTTATCAAATGCATTTGTCATACAGCCATCCAACCAGCAATTATCACAAAGAATTCACTTCTTCACCATTCAGTTTGTGGCAAGTGTTTAAAGATAAACCCTTAAAATATAATTATCTAATGTAACACGACTCCTAACCCCAAATTGTAAATTAAGCTTAATTATTTCAATATGATTCAGACAGTAGACTATGCTGTGATTCTTGTATGGTGACTCAGATGCAGTTAGCTGTGATTAGAGATTAATCAGATGGATGTGTCTGATGCTGTGTATCACTCAAACATTTAATGTTCAAGTATCATTCTTTCACTAATGCATTGTGTGGAGTTCAGGCGAGGTCAGAGAAAACCAGTGATTCAAATGCTCTGAAAAAAACATCCATAGATGATTGAGAGTTGAAAGCTGACGGAGAGTTTCAAAGCAAATATGACCCAGAACCTGAGCACCATGATTGCTTGGGGAATTTACTTTTGTAATTGATATTAAAGGAAATATGGCTTAATTGAGAAGACTATTTCACACAGGATTCTTTTTTACTAGGTTAAACATTGACTTTCTGGGTAGCCTTCAGCCTATTGCTTCTTTCTGTGCTTTATTTTCATAGACCCCACTAACATGCTGATTAAACAAGCTGAACATCTTGAGCATTTGAAGGGTTACTTTATGCTTATAATCACATGAAGGACCATTTTCTAATATTGCAAAAATCAGCAAGGTTATCCATTCCTTCCTAAATTACAAGGCAGTTTTGTATCAGTAAAAGTTTTTGCTTTTTTAAAAAATAAAAGAAATTTATTAACTTATTTTGTTGTTTCATATAAATGCATATCCTCTGCAATATGTTTTCTTCTTTTTCTCTGCCCTTGATACAGAGGACTGTTTTATTTATTTTTAACAGAAGCTTTGTGATTGGTTTCATTGTCTCCCTGTAGTCTTCTAAATATAATATATAAAATCCATTATATATAAGTTGTTTAACATACAAACATATATGTTTCTTTAAAGGACTATTCATTTAGGTAAAACAGCTAACTCTGTTGCCCCATCATTATAACTCTTTTTTTTTCCAGAAATCCCAGTGCCTTCCGGAGGGTAGTTATAATGGAGTGTCTTCACTAAGTATTCAATACCCAGTCATTGTAAGTCTACAGATGTCAATGTAGTGATGTTTATAACAGTATCTTTTTTTCCATGTAGTATAGTACTTTTTATTGATTGATATGTGGCATTGTAAACCTCTGGGAGTCCTGGTAAAGTTAGTGATATAAAAATATTCCAAAGAAATGAATTACTATAGAACTGCACTCTAGGCATACAGATAACTGCATTCAGATTTACTTATGATTAGGTTTTATTAATCTGACTAGATTTGTATAAAATTGCTCTGAAAATAACATGATATAATATTCACAACTAAACATACCTTTCACCTAATGATACAGATTTTTTTATTGCTACTCCTTTATCAAAAATACTCTGTGTGTCTGTGTGTGTGTGTGTGTGTGTGACTCTCTCTGTGTGTGTTTGTGTTTGAGAGAGTGTGTATATTTTCGTCCCACTTAGAATATTAAGAAAAATGTTTTTTAACTAATTTTTATTTAAAAAGTCCTTGGGAATATAAATTAATAGATTGTTTGAGGAATTAGTTTATGCCATAATTACATAAGCATTGGTGCATCATGCAGCTATTTGAGAAACTCAAAATCTTCTCTCAGCCACACAGAAAATGGTGACTTACTGGGTTTTCATCTAGATATGAATCAGAAAGAAGGATGTAATTCACATATTAAAATTTTAGACAATTTATATGGGAAAATGAGATCCTTTAATACCTTGGTTACTAATATACTAATTAAAGTTACACTTTTGTGTTTTTAAATTAAGGATTGAAGATCACACATACAGTTTCCAAACTTTCAGCCAGCTAATAAGTTTCATCACATGCCTGAAAACTTTCTCAGCATAGAAATAATGGTTTATTAACAAGAAAAATTAATTGTTATTCTAAGTTAATTTTTCCAAATCTTTTATTCTAATATTTTCAAATATATAAACCAGATGGCAGAAGCATAACTGTTAATTTTCTTTTTATTAAGAACATATTTTAAAAGAAACATGGCATAGTAGCATTTTGTTTAAAGATACTGAACTGTAGCAAATAAAAAGATGGGAAAAATTAAAATAATTAAAATTTATTTTAAAAGACCAATCGCACTATAGAAAAATATTTTTGATATTTTCTATCTTTTTGCCCTGGAAAAAAATTCTTGTTTCTTATGCTGCTTCCAGGCCTAGTTTTTATCTTAAAAACAAAACAAAACAACAGTGGTACTTTATTTTTAATCAAGTCTTTTAATGAAAGATATCAAAGATTTGGGAGTTTAACTGAGGATTGAATTACTTTACAATTTAATGATGGCTATAGATTGATGTGCCTTTTCCCTTTATTGATGTTATTTTTAAAGATTCTGGGAACTGCAGAAATATGATGATACTTAAAAGTATCAATTTTTTAATTTTGGATTTTGATAAAAATGGAATAAAATACTATTGTAGCTTTGTCAAGTTCCTCAACAATATAAGATGTTACAAAATGGTAATCTGATGCAATAACTAATCCATGTAGTCTAAAGTTACATAATCATTTTCCTTTATAAGATTATTTATTTATTTTTTATTTTTTATTTTATTAAACTTATAAACCGCCCTTCTCCCGTAGACTCAGGGCGGTTCACAAGGTTTTTTTAAAACAGTACAACAAATTACATAGATTAAAAACAATTAAAATGATTAAACTAACCTTGAAACTAAAAACCCCAATAACAGTTAAAATACAATTAAAACCCCAGTTAATATTCTCAGTCCAGGCCAGAAAGCTCGAAGACCCAGGTCTTCAGGTCCCAGCAGAATAAGCAAAGGTCAGGGGCAGTTCTAAGCTCTATAGTTAGCTGGTTCCAAAGGGCTGGCGCACCCACAGAGAAGGCCCTGTGGTATTGTCCACCAGCAATCTTTTACCGGCGGTACCCTGAGAAGACTCTCCCTGTGGGAGCACACAGGATGAAGGGAGCTTGATGCCGGCAGCAGGTGTTCCCTCAGATATCCCAGACCCAAGCCATTTAGGGCTTTATAGGTCATCACCAGCACCTTGAATCTCACCCGGAAGGCAACCGGAAGCCAATGCAGCTCACAGAGTAGAGGTGTAACATGGGAGTATTGGGAAACCCCCATCACAACCCGCGTGGCTGCATTCTGCACCAGCTGAAGCCTCTGAGTGGTCCTCAAGGGCAGCCCCATGTAGAGAGCGTTGCAGTAGTCCAATCGGGAGGTCACGAGCACATGAGTGACTGTGCGCAGGGCATCTCGGTCCAGGTAGGGCTGCAACTGGCGTACCAGGCGAACCTGGGCAAAGGTCCCCCTGGTCATGGCTCCTATATGGTCTTCAAAACTGAGCCACGAATCAAGGAGGATGCCCAAGTTGCGAGTCCTATCAACGGGGGGTAACACCTCACCCCCCATCATTAAAGATGGAATGGACTGGTTAGTCTGAGATGCCAGTATGCACAGCCACTCAGTCTTGGCCGGATTGAGACAAAGCCTGTTTCTCCCCATTCAGACCTGGACCGCCTCCAGGCAACGAGACATCACGATGAGGGCATCACTGGGTTGGTTTAGGGTGGAGAAAAAAAGTTGGGTATCATCAGCGTACTGATGATACCCCACCCTGAAACCACGAATGATCCTACCAAGTGGCTTCATATAGATGTTGAACAGGAGGGGAGAGAGAACCGACCCCTGAGGAACTCCACAAACGAGAGGCCTTGGGGCAGACCTCTGCCCTCCCGTTACCACATAACATTACATTTTACATTAGAATGTAAAAAGATGCCACAGCGTTTTGGCAAATAGTGCATTGAAATGTCCTCTAGATGTGTGTGTTTATGAAACTATTGTATGATGTATACAACAATGTTGAAAAATGTTTTAAAGAATCTAAGATTAATTAGGAGAGACAATGTTTGAAAGCTGGAAGAGTTTGGATAAGGACATTTCATCCCTCTGAAAGTCTGAGATTAAGTATGAGATTTACTGACTGCTATGATTACATGACGTTTGTGTCACTTGATGTTTTAACGGTATATTTATCAATAAATTAAGTAGAACAAAAGCACCAAAATTTCAGATGCACTAAAATGACATCTCCATTAAGATTTTGCGGATGGGTGTCACATTCACATTCCCATGTACTCCAAAACATTTCTGGAAAATAAACCTGAAGTGCTCCACAATAATTATTAGCCATTAGTTTAGAATATTTTCTGGTAGATTGTAGTAGTATATATGTTAGACTCTCTTTTTTCAAACTATAAAGCAAATCTATAAAGGATAATAAGTTTCATTTTATTGAATGCTCACTACAGTATCCATTAATGTCCTGCTTTATATCTGAGGAATATGAACAAATTGACCTGCCTAAAGTCTGTTTGTAAGGTAAAGCACATTAGTTTTGTTAGCAGAATTGAAGAGGTAATAAATATAATCTATTACCAATAAAATTGTTCATTTCTTCATATCATATCATTCAAATCTTTTATGTCTCTATAAATCTTCAGATTTTACTACCATATGGTATAATAATAAGTTAATAAAAAAAGAAATCATAAATCCTGTCCATCTGATATATAATGGTCTTTTTCAGTGGAATTGAAATACTAGTTGCAGACATAGCTATAATAGTGTCAGTGCACTACACCAGCAGCACAAATGCATGAGTCAGTCACTCTGGAGCAGCAAAATATCTATGTAAAAATAAATTATATGTCTTAATAGATATACAAGATTGCTATGGAATGTTAACATTTTGTTTTAAGTTTCATTATATATCCTTGTTTATGCTGTATGTATTTTTATTTTATATATTTATCTAAAAGCTAACATGTTGATTTCTTGCAGTATATTTATCACTTACTATGAACACTACAACAGCTAATTTGATGCTTTGATTAAGGAATCCAGTTAGAAAGTAGGATATCATGAGATCATATATATATGTAGATCTTTGCTCATTTGGGTTTTTTCCCACGTAGAATTGGAGGTATCAGGGCAACGTTTCGATGAAATCTCATCCGTCATCCTCAGGCTGGTGACTTCAGCTTCGTTTTTCTGGGAGAAGAACACTTCCCTTTATTTTATGTATATATATATATATATATATATATATATATATATATATGTGTGTGTGTGTGTGTGTGTGTGTGTGTGTGTGTGTGTGTACGTGCATGTGTGTACATACGTGTTTGTGTGTGTGTGTGTGTGTGTGTGTGTGAAGTATTTGTTAAGTATTTTAGAATACCTTGCCAGGCCCAAATAAATATAAATATGAATACTGGTGTGTATTTATAGAGAGATGGCAGCTCCGATCATGCTTCGCTCATAAAACCGAAGACACCAGCCTGAAGATGACGAGTGGGACCTCATCAAAACGTCGCCAAGACACCCTCAATCCTATATGGGAAAAGGCCCGAATACGCCAAGACCTATATACATATGTACATATATACTGTATATATATGTGTGTGTGTGTGTGTGTGTGTGTGTGTGTGTATTTGTGTGTGTGTGTATTTGAAAATACTCTGTATCTTCCATTTCTTTAATCTTCAATGTGAGTCTGTTCATTTCTGCACATTCCAGTATTTTCTTGATCATGTCATATTCAGAAGGTGTTTCTTCATTTTTTCAAGTCTGCGCAAAAACAATTCTTGCTGCTATTAATACATGTACCATAAAATATACATTTTCTTTCTCATATTTTACTGAAATTATACCTAATAAAAATAGTCTACAAGTTTTCTTAACATTTTTTCTAACGAAGTATGAATTTTTGTCCATTTTTTTTTTCCTTTAGGGCACGTCTACCAAAGATGATATTACATACCTAGTTTTTGCCTACATTTCCACCAATTGCTAGATATATTTTAAACATTTTTGCTAGTCTGGCCACTGTAAGTACCATCTATAAAACTTTTTATACAGATTTTCTTTATATGTAGCTGCCATTGTTATTTTATAGTTTCTTACCCAGAGATTTTGCCAGTTTTCTAACTCTATATTGTGCCCAAAGTTTTTAGCCCATGTTATCATTGTTTCCCCTTCATGGATTACTGCCTTATCGTAGTGAAGGGGCTTGCATTATTCAGTGAAGCTATGAGCTATGCCATGCAGGGCAACCCAAGATGGACAGGTCATAGCAGAGAGTTCTGACAAAACGTGATCCACTGGAGAAGGAAATGGCAACCTACTCCAGTATCTTTGCAATGAAAACCCTATGGACAGTACTAAAAGGCGAACGATATGACGCTGGAAGATGAACTCCTCAGGTCGGAAGGTGTCTAATATGCTACTGAGGAAGAGCAGAGGGTTAGTACTAGTAGCACCAGAAAGAATGAAGCAACTGGGCCAAAGTCAAAAGGACGCTCAGCTGTGGATGTGTCTGGTGGTGAAAGGAAAGGCTGATGCTGTAAAGATTTTTTCTCCATGGGAACCTGGAATGTAAGATCCATGAATCAAGGAAAGCTGGACATGGTTAAAAAAGAGATGACAAGACTGAACATTGATATCTTAGCAATCAGTGAACTAAAATGGACAGGAATGGGTGAATTTAATTCAGATTACCATCAGGTATACTACTGCGGGCAAGAATCCCTCAGAAGAAATGGCATAGCCTTCATAGTCAATAAAAGAGTAGGAAAAGCATTACTGGGATACAATCCCCAAAATGACAGAATGATCTCAGTTCGAATCCAAGGCAAACCATTCAATATCACAGTAGTCTATGCCCTGTTACTCGTCCCAGCTTCTGCCAACCTAGCTGTTTGAAAGTCTATGCCCCAACCACCAGTTCCGAAGAGGATGAAATTGACTGGTTCTATGAAGCCCTATAGTGACATGGTGGCTCAGTGGGTTAGGACGCTGAGCTTGTCAATCAGAAGGTTGGCAGCTTGGCGGGTCGAATCCCGAGTGCTGCGTAACAGAGTGAGCGCCTGTTACTCGTCCCAGCTTCTGCCAACCTAGCAGTTTGAAAGCATGTAAAAAAATACAAGTAGAAAAATAGGGACCACTCCGGTGGGAAGGTAACAGTCTTCCGTGTGCATATGGCATCTAGTCATGCCAGCCACATGAGCACGGAGCCATCCTCAGACAAGCGCTGGCTCTTCGGCTTTGAAACAGAGATGAACACTGGCCCCTAGAGTAAAAAATGACTAGCACGCATGTGCGGGGGAACCTTTACCTTTACCTTTATGAAGCCCTATAGCACCTTATAGAATTAACACCAAAAAATGATGTCCTTATCATCATGGGGGATTGGAATGCTAAAGTAGGAAGCCAAAGGATAACCACAATAACAGGCAAGTTTGGGTTTGGAGTACAAAATAAAGCAGGGCACAAGCTGATAGAATTCTGTCAAGAGAATACGATGGTCATAGCAAACACTGTTTTCCAACAACTCAAGAGGCGGCTCTATACATGGACATCACCAGACGGTCAACACAGAAATCAGATTGAATGTGTGCTCTGCAGCCAAAGATGGAGAAGCTCTATACAGTCAGTAAAAACAAGACCAGGAGCTGACTGTGGCTCAGACCATGAGCTTCTTGTTGCAAAGTTTAGGCTTAAACTGAAGAAAGTTCGGAAAAGCACTAGGCCACTCAGGTATGAATTGAATCATATCCCTGTTGAATATACAGTAGATGTGACAAATAGATTTAAGGAATTAGATCTGATAGACAGAGTGCCTGAAGAACTATGGATGGAGGTTCACAACATTGTACAAGAGGCAGCAACTAAAACCATCCCAAAGAAAAAGAAATGCAAGAAAGCAAAATGGCTGTCTGAGGAAGCTTTGCAAATAGCTGAGGAAAGGAGGGAAGCGAAAGGCAAGGGAGAAAAAAAAAGATACACCCAATTGAATGCAGAATTCCAGAGAATAGCTAGAAGACATAAGAATGTCTTCTTAAATGAACAGTGCAAAGAAACAGAAGAAAACAATAGAATAGAGAGGATCAGAGATCTCTTCAAGAAAACACAACAGTGGCCACAGGATTGGAAAAGATCAGCTTAAATTCCAATTCCAAAGAAAGGCAGTGCCAAAGAATGTTCAAACTATCACACCATTGCACTCATTTCACATGCTAGTAAAATTATGCTTAAAATCCTACAAGCTAGACTCCAGCAGTACAGTATATGGATCGAGAACTACCAGAAGTACAGGCAGGATTTCGAAGAGGCAAAGGAACTAGATACCAAATTGTCAACATACGCTGGATCATGGAGAAAGCTAGGGAGTTCCAGAAAAACATCTACTTCTGCTTCATTGACTATGCTAAAGCCTTTGATTGTGTGGATCATAACAAACTGTGGCAAGTTCTTAAAGAGATGGGAGTACCAAACCATCTTATTTGTCTCTTGAGAAACCTATATGCGGGCCAAGAAGCAACAGTGAGAACTGTACATGGAACCACTGATTGGTTCAAAATTGGGAAAGGAGTCTGGCAAGGCTGTATACAGTCGCCCTGCCTATTTAACTTATATGCAGAGTACATCATGAGAAAGGCAGGGCTAGATGAAACAAAAGTTGGAATTAAGATTGCCAGGAGAAATATTAACAATCTAAGATATGTAGATGATACCACTCTAATGGCAGAAAGTGAAGAGGAACTAAAGAGCCTCTTATTGCTGGTAAAGAAGGAGAATGTAAAAGTTGGGTTGAAACTTAACCTTAAGAAAACCAAGATCATGGCATCTGGCCCTCTCAATTCCTGGCAAATAGATGGGGAAGAAATGGCGGTATTTATTTTCAATCCTATTACTTCTCCAAATTCTTCTATCTTTTTCAGAGATCATGAGTTCTAATCTCCCCTTAGGCACAAAGGCAGCTGAGTAACTTCAGCCCAGCCATTTTCTCTCATCCCTTCAAAGGAGACAATGGCAAACAACTTCTGAAAAATACATAATCATGTGTGTGTGTGTTTGTGTTTGTGTATGTATGTATATGTGTGTGTTTTCTAACATAGTTAGAATAATATAAGCATAAAAACCATGTATTTTGTTACCATATGAGACTTCTGCTCATACTCAGTACTTTTTTTGTAAAAAAAAAAAAAGGTGTCGGAACTCACACACATCATACAACCTGCCTTGCCTACCCTACAAGGTTTACCTTTGTAGTTGAAAAAACCCTCATTCAATTTTTAGTGTATCTAAATGACTAGGATTTTGTTCAAGATAAGTTAATACAATGAATGTTACCATGCACTGAGTGGCTTTAAATTACAAGAAGGCATTTTATTAATCTTTTGGGACATTTACCACTGGCATACTCATTTAGTTTAATGAATGGAAATGTCAGCTTTCTATGTGGAATGAAATTGGCCCAATAAAACAAAATTTGGTTGCTTGTAAAAGATTGAATTATTTTTAAGAATTTGTCAAACAACAAAAATTTACATTTGGAGTTTAATATGGATATTGACTTGGAGCAAATTAAAATTGAAACTTTGTCAGTGAACATATTACTTTTAATTTACCTTTAAGTTAAACCAATTTAATAAATGGATTTGATTAAACTTCTACCTTTACATCTGACCAACACATAATTAATATATATTATTAATAATACCTCCAAATCACAAGACATTGGCTTTATTCATATTCCTCCCCTCCACAGTTTGAATATAAAGTATAAAAGACTAAAAAGAGATTTTCATAGACACCCCAGCCTTTGAACTACCCAAGGGCCCGAAACAGCAAACTTTTGCTGTCAGGCAAGCTTCCGCGCCAGCCGCCTTTCTTTCCTCTTGCTTTGCCTCTTTTTAACCTCACACCCTACCTTCTTACAGAAGGGAAGGGAAAAGGCTCATTCACCCTCTCGTGAAAGATGGCCTCAATGTTTATGTGTCTCCCACTGCCACCATCGGCTTCCACACCACATGGTCCGGCCCAGCCAATCAAGTCACGCTCTAGCTGTGCTGCTCCACTCCTCATAGCTCCTCCTAGAACAGGCAGACAGCACCAGAGGGGACCCCGCTCACACCGTACTGCCAGCAGGGCATTTTCAAAAGCAAACCAGGATAGAAAGGGCAACAATAAGAAAAGAACGCAACTCTGGAAAATCCATCGGAAAAAAGGTGCCAGAACTCTGTTCTGGTCCATTCTATGACAAAAAAATAGTCCTGCTTATACTGGTACTAGTATAGCCCTTTTTGGTAGTTTGTCATTGTATTTGTTTCTTGATTATTTATTAGTGTTTGCATCTGTTTAATTGTAATTTGTTCTAGATATATGGGTAAGATCAAAGTTATTTCAATAACCATTTCTTATTATTATTTATTAATATTTACTTAATAAATACTTGTATCTATTGAAAAACTCACGTGCATTAAGAAATAGAAATTAATTAAGATATAACCAACAGCAATAACAAACATACAGTCTTTTTAGTCTTGCATTAATTTTGTATGTATGTGTGTAAACACACATACCTGCACACATACCCAGATATACCTGGAATATTGTCAACAGTTTGCTAAAACTACAGTGTTTAATTTAGGTGGTGTTGCTTTAATTTTATTTTTTATTTTTATTTTTATTACATTTCTATCCCGCCCTTCTCCGAAGACTCAGGGCGGCTTACAAGCTTAGCAGTAGCCTTCATTCTATGTATATGCCTGCTTGTTAGGGCTTTCACACACACCCCAAGCGGCATTATTACAAAGTCAGCTTATTGCCCCCAACAATCTGGGTCCTCATTTTACCTACCTCGGAAGGATAATGATAAGTCCATTCCACAATAAATGGTCTCTTCTAATTCTCAATAGCTTTGGATTTGTCCTTCTCCTTCCTCAGATCATAGCAAGTATGGCAACAAGATTAAATTTCAAAATTTCTGGTAAAAGTTATAAAACTACTATAGGGATATATCATATCATATCATATTATCATCATATCATATTTAAACCCAAGAGAATAATAGCAAGAAGTTATGCAAAAAGCAAAGTTCGTGGAGAGAATAATTCCCAGTCATAACTAAAAATGTGACAAATGCAACAGAACATTGATTGATCACAATCCTGCAGTTTATTTTCTAGTATCCTTCTTGTTTAATTGAACTCAGTATTTCTGTTACATTTATGGATTTTTAGTGTTGTTAGCTTTTGTAATCTATATCATAATATTAATATTTACTAAAGGCAGATGTATTTGTAATATAAAATATGTAAATAAAAGAACAGACCGATGATGATGATGATAATAATAATAATAATAATAATAATAATAATAATAATAATAATAATAATAATAATAATAATAATAATAATAAAAAAAAAAAAGTTGGAAGAGACCTTGGAGGTCATCTAGTCCAACCCCCTGCTCAGGCAGGAAACCTTATACCATTTCAGACAAATGGCTGTCCAGTCTCTTCTTAAAAGCTTCCAGTGTTGGAGCATTCACCACCTCTGGAGGCAGGTTGTTCCACTGGTTAATTGGTCTAACTGTCAGGAAATTTCTCCTTAGTTCTAGGTTGCTTCTCTCCTTGACTAGTTTCCATCCGTTGCTTCTTGTCCTGCTTTCAGGTGCTTTGGAGAACAGCTTGACTCCCTCTTCTTTGTGGTAGCCCCTGAGATATTGGAACACTGCTATCATGTCACCCCTCACTCTTCTCTT
Organism: Daboia siamensis; assembly: GCA_024449315.1. NCBI lineage: Eukaryota > Metazoa > Chordata > Lepidosauria > Squamata > Viperidae > Daboia > Daboia siamensis. Next base: position 42,457 of record JAKJMR010000733.1, read on the forward strand.
CGTTAAAGTACACATACCCAATTCCAGCAACCGTTCCCTATATGTTTTGGCCTCCAGCCCCCTAATCATCTTTTTTGCTCTTCTCTGTACCCTTTCTAGAGTCTCAACATCTTTTTTACATCGTGGTGACCAAAACTGGATGCAGTATTCCAGGTGTGGCCTTACCAAAGCATTGTAAAGTGGTATTAGTACTTGACTTGATCTCGATTCTATCCCTCTGTTAATGCAGCCTAGCACTGTGTTGGCTTTTTTGGTAGCTGCAGCACACTGCTGGCTCATATTTAAGTGATTGTCTACTAAGACTCCGAGATCCCTCTCACAGTTACTACTATTGAGCAAGGTACCATCTATACTATATCTATGCATTTGATTTTTCCTCCCTAAATGTAGAACCTTACTTTTTTCACCATTGAATTTCATTTTGTTAGATAGTGCCCAGTGTTCGAGTCTGTCCAGATCCTTCTGTATCTTAAGCCTATCTTCTGGAGTATTGGCTATTCCTGCCAGATTGGTGTCATCTGCAAATTTGATGAGTTCCCCATCTATCTCCTCATCCAAATCATTAATGAAGATATTGAAGAGCACTGGGCCCAGAACAGAGCCCTGGGGCACCCCACTACACACTTCCTTCCATGTAGATGCGGTTCCATTGAGGACCACACGCTGAGTATGGCCTGTCAGCCAGCTAGGAATCCATCTGGTGGTAATGCTATCTAACCCACATTTTTCTATCTTGTCAAGTAGTAGGTTGTGATCTACTTTATCAAATGCCTTACTGAAGTCCAAGTAAATTACATCTACAGCATTCCTCTGGTCCACTAGTTTTGTCACTTGGTCAAAGAATGTAATAAGATTTGTCTGGCATGATCTGTTTTTGACAAACCCATGTTGACTTTTAGTGATGACTTTGTTTGCATCAAGATGTTCGCTGATTTGTTTGATTATCTTTTCCAGAATCTTCCCAGGTATTGAGGTCAGGCTGATAGGTCTGTAGTTTCCTGGATCTATTTTTTTCCCTTTTTTGAAGATGGGAACTACATCAGCTCTCTTCCAATCCTCTGGTAGTTCCCCAGTGCTCCAGGATCTTTGAAAAATATAGTTCAGTGGTTCTGAGATCACGTCTGCCAGTTCCTTGAGAACCTTGGGGTGTAATCCATCTGGTCCTGGTGATTTGAACTCGTCTAGGCTGGACAGGTGCTCACTTACCATTTTCTTGCCTATCTTAACTTGCGTTTCTATTCTGTTTTTTATGGCACTGGTTTGGGTAGGTTGGAGTGTTTTTTCCCTTTGTGTAAAGACAGATGCAAAAAAAGAATTAAATAGTTCTGCTTTCTCCCTATTGCTTGTCACCTTCTTGCCACTTTCCCCCACTAATGGACCAATCATTTCCTTAACTTTTTTCTTGTTTTTTATATGTTGAAAGAAGCATTTTTTGTTATTTTTGACTTTGGTTGCAAGCCTTAGTTCATTTTGAGCCTTAGCTTTCCTCACTTCATCTTTGCAGGCACGGGCTATTTGCTGATATTCTGACTTAGTTATGTGCCCCTCTTTCCAATTCTTATACTTGTCCTTTTTATCTTTCAATTTATCAGAGAGTTCTTTATGCAGCCATGCTGGTTTCTTTTGAGAGCTGTTATTTTTCTTCTTTGTTGGTATTGTACTAGACTGGGCCTTTATTATCTCACTTTTCAAAATTTCCCAAGCTTCTTGAGTTGTTTTCCCCTTTAGGATTCTCATCCATGGAATTCTTCCCATGGTCTCTCTAAGTTTATTGAAATTAGCTCTTTTAAAGTCCAAGACTCTAGTTTGGCTGTGTTCTATTGCTTGTGCCTCCAGAATATTGAATTCCAATATTGCATGATCACTTCCCCCCAAGGTTCCTGTGGCTTCGACACCTTCTATCATTTCATCTCTGTTTGTGAGAATTAAATCCAATATGGCTAATCCCCTAGTTCTCTTCTCTACTTTTTGGGAGAGAAAGTTGTCTGCTAGGTTTGACAGGAATCTGTTTGATCTTCCACTTGGTGCAGAGTTTGTCTCCCAGTTGATATCAGGGTAATTAAAGTCCCCCATTACTATTGTGATGTGCTTCTTACATACCTTAGTTAGCTGACTAGCAAAAAGTTCATCTATTTCCTCTGCTTGGTTGGGCGGCCTATAGTATACACCTATGGCAATGTCATTTTTTTCCCCTTTTATATAGTATCTAAAATGATTTCTTCAGTAAAAATATGGTAAATTAATTACATAATATCAAATCATGGTAAATTTATGATATGATAATTATATGTGGATAATAGTGCACTTTCTTTTGCAGTCTGAATAATATGTATGTAAGAAAAAAAGAATAAGAATCACAAATGTTGTAAAAATAGCTATAAGTTATCAATTCAAAACTTTATTCCTAGACACTGTCACTTTGATTTTTGTACTCAGTAATGCTTTTTTTCATAGAATGTGCCACATTAGGTTTTGCCACTACATGCTCACAGCAATCAATCATATTGGAAACTGTTGCACTGGAGTGGAACATTTTTCTTCATGCAATTTTCTGCTTTAATGAAGAATCTCACATTACAAGCTGGCTTATAGGTTTTGAAGCTTTATGGTAATACCATGAAATTTATTAAATATGATATAAAGATATGTATTTCGTTTTCCTCCTCTCATCTTAAATAAAAGCAATTTACTGAGAAACTTGTAATTGGGTGGCCTTTGTTACGGTTCAAATTTAGTTCATCTGGTTAGTTTAATAACTCCATTATATCTTCACCCCCATCAAAACTTGCAAGTTATTTTTAAAAGGATGTGCCTGTAGTGAAAAAAGACACTCAGTAATAAGTTCCATTTAACTACAAAATTACCTAGCTTTCAACATAGATATTTGGTTTGCCTGATATATTGTTTTTCTTTCTTTTTGTTTTGTTTTAATCAGTGAAATTGTATATATCTATAGGTGAAACTCGAAAAATTAGAATATCATGCAAAAGTTCATTTATTTCAGTAATGCAACTTAAAAGGGGAAACTAATATATGAGATAGATTCATTACATGCAAAGCAAGATAGTTCAAGCCATGATTTGTGATAATTGTGATGATTATGGCGTACAGCTCATGAAAACCCCAAATCCACAATCTCAGAAAATTAGAATATTAGATGCAATCAATAAAACAAGGAGTGTACATAGAACAATATCGGACCTCTGAAAAGTGTAAGCATGCATATGTACTCAGTACTTGATTTGGGTCCCTTTTGCAGCAATTACTGCCTCAATGCAGCGTGGCATGGAAGCTATCAGCCTGTGGCACTGCTGAGGTGTTATGGAAGACCAGTATGCTTCAAAAGCAGCCTTCAGCTCTTCTGCATTGTTCGGTCTTATGTCTCTCATCTTTCTCTTGGCAATGCCCCATAGATTCTCTATGGGGTTCAGGTCAGGCGAGTTTGCTGGCCAATCAAGCACAGTAATCCCACGGTCATTGAACCAGGTTTTGGTGCTTTTGGCAGTGTGGGCAGGTGCCAAGTCCTGCTGGAAAATGAAGTCAGCATCCCCATAAAGCTCGTCTGCAGAAAGAAGCATGAAGTGCTCGAAAATCTCGTGGTAGACGGCTGCATTGACCCTCGACTTAGTGAAGCACAGTGGACCAACACCAGCAGATGACATGGCTCCCCAAATCAACACAGACTGTGGAAACTTCACACTGGACTTCAAGCATCTTGCAGGGTGTGCCTCTCCATTCTTCCTCCAGACTCTGGGTCCTTGGTTTCCAAATGAGATGCAAAAGTTGCTCTCATCAGAAAAGAGGACTTTGGACGACTGAGCAACAGGCCAGATCTGTTTTTCTTTAGCCCAGGTAAGACTCTTCTGACGTTGTTTGTTGTTCAGGAGTGGCTTCACAAAAGGGATACAACATTTGAAGCCCATGTCCAGGATCCGTCTGTGTGTGGTGGCTCTTGATGCACTGACTCCATCCTCAGTCCACTTCTTGTGAAAGTCCCCAACACTTTTGAATGGCCTTTTCCTGACAATCCTCTCCAGGCTGCGGTCATCCCTGCTGCTTGTGCACCTTTTTCTTCCACACTTTTCCCTTCCACATATTAATGTGCTTTGATACAGCACTTTGGGAACATCCAACTTCTTTTGCAATTACCTTTTGAGGCTTTCCCTCCTTATGGAGGGTGTCAATGATGGTTTTCTGCACAACTGTCAGGTCAGCAGTCTTCCCCATGATTGTGATTCCTACTGAACCAGACTGAGAGACCATTTAAAGGCTCAGGAATCCTTTGCAAGTGTTATGGCTTAATTAGCTGATTAGAGTGGGACACTTTGAGCCTAGAATATTGCACCTTTTCACAATATTCTAATTTACTGAGATTGTGAATTTGGGGTTTTCATGAGCTGTACGCCATAATCATCACAATTATGCCAAATCACAGCTTGAACTATCTTGCTTTGCATGTAATGTGTCTATCTCATATATTAGTTTCCCCTTGCATTACTGAAATAAATGAACTTTTGCACGATATTCTAATTTTTCGAGTTTCACCTGTATCTATGTGGTTTCTTTCTAACATATAGGAGAGAAAATCATGGCTTGGGGACTTGATTAGTGTTTTACAAGTTCAAAAAACTGGCTAATAAGTAAAAATATTATATTTTCTATAAAGTTATAGACATCTATAATTTACTCGTAAATTCAGACCTTCTAAATCATATTCTAATCTATCATAATCCAGATTAGCATGATGTGTTATAAGCACAAAACAAGAAATATGCACAGTATCTGTGACTAGGACAATTTTATTCAGCCACTAAACCTAACACATGTGTAACAGTTACATTTATCTAAATGCTTGAATCAATTATTCCCTGATTAGTGACTCAGAAATGTCTATTCCCCAAACAGTTATGCAAAAGTCTGCTACATATGCACTACAGAGTTCAAGATCCTTCAGGACTACTTTGCATATGTATACATGCAATTCATATGAATTTTTTTTGGCAACACGCCCCTCTCCATTTTCAGTTGGAAAAGACATTATGTCATGTGTCTATGGAATTAGTTACTGCCTTTGCTGTAACTGTCTTTTTATTACTGTCTTCAAGAAAACAAATGAACAAGAGCGGAAGCAGGCGCTCCATAGGAGTTTCTTTTCACTGGTTGGAACCAAGATCCAGTGAAAATGTAAAAAAAAAAATCCACTCACTTTCAGGCTAGATTAGAAAAAAAATCACTATCCTTTCACTCAATGTAGTAATGCTGGCAACCAAAGATATTTCATTTTTCCTGTATTTTTCTGATAAAGGCTGTTTAGACATTTTCATAAACTTCATTACCAACACAAATCATTTCTTCTATTAAATGTACAGTGTCATTGGTCTCAAAGTATATTTTGTACTCACTAGAATTTATGTATATGCATAACTTCATGTGCATACATACAATTCAACCAATATATATATATTTACACAAATTTACACAAATATGAGCTGTCACCAGTGGTGACTACTGCCTGTCGATGGCCTTCGGTTAGGCTGAAACAGGAAATAAGATTTGTCCCATGTTTGGGGCCTAGCAAGGTAATCTAAAAATAGTTAACAAGCATTTCACACACACACACACACACACACACACACACACACACACACACATATATATATTGCTCAAAAAAATAAAGGGAACAGAAA
>JAKJMR010000733.1:48153-73671 GCA_024449315.1 Daboia siamensis
TTGGGGCCTAGCAAGGCATTCTAAATACTTAACAAACACTTAACACACACACACACACACATCCTTAACAATTTTAAAAAATTGAATCCCAGGTACATAAAAGCTACTGATCTCACTTTTATAGCTTAACATTTTTCTTAATGCAGATGAGGGGAGGTAAAGTGGTAAGATTGCAGCAGATTCCAGCTTATACGGCAAAACCAGGATCAATTACGGGAGAGTGAGGGGCAGGTAGACTGGTCACATGCTCCATGACTAGAGCGCTAAATATTGCATAGCTATAAAGCAAGTTCTTACATTTTCTCTTAGTTTGGTGATGTCAGCAGAGGACTGATGAAAGCTCAGTGATTAAAAAGGTTTTTTCTTCATCCCGGAGATCAGTAGCTTTTTTTGGATTTTAAATGCATATATTATTGTGGAATAAACATTTAATGGGTATGTTTGGATAATTGTATTTTGAAATTCTCACTTATTTTTTGGGAGGGAAGTCAGATTATGATGCAACACAATGCTACTGTACAGTACAATTTCCAAATTTCAGATTAACCTGAAAAAATATGTTTTATTCCACCATGAATCTGAGACCATGCCATTTCTTATTCATTGAAAACCTTAAAAAACCTTGGAAAAATAATACAGATAATTATAAATCAAAAGACATGATTTTGCAAAAAAGCAAAAGTTTAACTGAGGATGTTACATAATCTACTTGATAATTTTTAAAATAAAATCAGATTTACAAAGGACACAAGAAATTGTCCAGAATCAATCAAATCACCAATATTAGTATAATTTAAAAACTAAATAAAGAAATGAAATCTATACTAAATTTTATTACAGTTTTTCTCAAAAATAGAAAAGATATTGCACCTGATATGTAATTTTCAGTACTAGAATTTCAAGATATTTTAACTAATGGTCTTTCTCAGCCAAATTCTGACAGGATCATTTCTTCTATTTTGGTAAAATTTCAACACAAATTGAATGTATATCCTGTTTTATTAATAAATTGTCAAGTTTGAAGCATGTTTTTGCTGGTCTGACAATTATTGCTGCTCAGCTTGCCAATGAACTAGTGGGATTGGAATGTAGATTTCAAAAGATCAAGAAGGCAGACCATGAGAACCAAGGACAGTTCACCAGGTGTCTGGCCAAACCCAGAGACACTTTCTCATAACAATATTTTTCCATCTAACTGGGCCACATGACCTGATCAAGAAAGGGGAGGTGGATTTCTATACTTTTATTATATGGGATTGGGTGGGATTTTGTCAGACCTGGTTTTGCTTCCATGTGTGCCAAAATGATGTACTCAATAAGTGAATAACTCAGTAAGAGTTCAGAAAGCCTTGAGGGTGCTTACTTGTTGGCTTCATCATTCGGAACCTTGATATAAATGTTAGTTTTTGTGAAAGTCATTCCTAAAACCTGTTTTATAATAACTTGCTGTCTATATAGTATCCTATTTTAGTATTCTATTTTATCCTATCTTACTTAAAACAATCTTTTTTTAAATACTTTCAGGTATTCTAATACATTATCTACAAATAAAGTTTTTTATTTTTTGTATCAAATTCCTTGTATTCAATTAAGATTAATTTAATTTTCTAATACTTGATTTCAGAAAACTTTTGTGTGATGTATCTATGACTGATACATAGTATCAATGGATCACTATGGACTTTAGATGGAGTTGAATTAGAGAGATAGTTGTACTAAGTTGGAAATTTTAAGACTGAACCTTTTTTTCTTATTTTTTCTTTTTTTACCATTGTAAATTTCCTGAACTTGGAGGCAGGAATCTTAGCCAGTCATGTAGAATCCCTTTAGGATTTTAATAGTCGTATAAAATAAGAGGATGGAGAAAGTTAAACTAAATGGTTCATTGAGTAAACAGGAATAGGTCACTAGTCTACACTCCCAGAAATAGAGACAGACAGACAGAGGGGGGACAGAGAGAGAGAGAGAGAGAGAGAAAGAAAAGAGAGAGAGAGAAAGAGAAGAGAGATAAAGAGGAGAGATGCCACAGAAGGTTGTGTGGACTAAGAGGGCTAAGATCCTGTGAAATTTCCAGATACATACAGACAAATAGGTACTGGCCAATCATCCAGACATTGGATCCAGCAGACAAGGATCAGGAGAGAATATCAGTGATAGATGTAGCATTCCCAAATGACAGGCATATCAGAAAGGAGTATGACAAGTTGGAGAAGTACAAAATAATAAATGAAGAAACAGTCCTGGTGGTGCAGTGGTTAGAATGCAGTATTGCAGGCTACTTCTGCTGACTGCCAGCAGTATGGCAGTTCAATTCTCACTGGCTCAAGGTTGACTCAGGCTTCCATTGTAAAATGAGGATCCAGATTGTGGGGGGCAATATGCTGACCCTGTAAACTGCTTAGAGAGGACTGTAAAGCACTGTGAAGTGGTATATAAGTGAAAGTGCTATTGCTATTGCTAGAGAAGATATTAGGGGTCCTTGGTGCTCTCTGAGCTTAGTTTTTTTTTTCTTGCAGATGTTTCATTACCCAAACTAGGTAACATCATCAGTGTTAGCACTGACCAAGAGCACCGATGATGTTACCTAGTTTGTATAATAAAATATCTGAAAGAAAACAACCAAGCTCAGAGAGCACCAAAGATTCCTCATTTCAACCTTGAGCTACACATATTGTCCTTTATTTATAGAAAGGATATGGAAAGTAAAAACCAAACTGACTCCTGTGGTGGTAGGCGTACCCAGGGCTGTTAGTCCTAAACTGGAAGAATGGCTCTAACAGATCCTAAGAACAATATCAGACCTCTCTATTCAGAAGAGTGTAGTTCAGATACTGTACTGTGTAGAGCCCTCAAACTCTTAGGTTTCTGGTAAATGACAAGACTGGTGTACATACCACCCATAGGAAATAAAAAAAGAAAGTATAGATGGATAATATATTTATTAGAGCCAATCAAAATGTATAAAATAATGTGTAAATCATGTTACTAAAAATACTCAGAATCCCAGTTAGTACAACTAAAGCTACTAGGAATTTGGGGGGGGGGGGGGAAATCCACCCATAGAAGTGAGAAAGTAATTTTTATATACCATTCAGAGACATTGTTTAAATTTTATAAAGCAAATCATTTTGTCAATTGTCTGCTAGTGTTGCATCAAATATCACACCAACTTAGGTGTGATAATTATTGAAGTAATCTGATCTTTGCCAAGGTCCATAGCATCAATTTTATAATCTCTGAACAGATTGATGAGCCCATATGTTTTTCACACATGCCCTTTTAAAAAAACTGATATAGAAGATTGAATCAATTTTCCAAATTGAATTCATTTTCATTTTCATAATCAGTGTGAATGGTCAAACTAGGTAATACCAAAAGTTGAATTAACAATTTGAATGTGTTGTAATCAATCATCAGGCAATAGACAAATTGTCACCCCTCACATTTCAACATACTTAGATGAAGCAGCATAATTATTTAATTCCCCAAGAGGAAAGGGTACTTAGGCATTTGTTTACCTTCTAAACTGTATCTGTAATTCATAGATTGGCCAGGACTTCAACAGTTTCTCATTTGGCTTAGTTATCAAATAATGAGCAGCAAAGTTTCAAGAGTAATTATTAACAAATAAAAAATAACAAGAAGCCAAAGGTTTTATCCTAAAGCATATACTAAAACAGAAACTACTGTAATTTTATAATTCACCAATGAATTAAAACTTCTGGAATAGTTTATGTCTTATCTTTTTTCTCAAACAATATTAGTGTAAAAATGAGTTTAACCTAAAAGTATTTTTAATGAAGTTAGAAAAATTAAATGTATTTAATAATCAAAGCAAATTATATTGTCAATTTATACCTATGTCTTATAGACTCAATTTCAAATCACTAAAAATGTTTATAGCCTTCTTATTTCCTTTGGCAACAGATAAATTAATTTAGACCAAACTCAGAAAAACTTGCTTTTGAAAAGATACGTGTAATTTGGACAGCCAATACCCTCCTAGAAATTTACTGCTTTCTAACATCTGATAAAATGCTTTAGGGAAGCACAGTTTGAAGATAAATAAATTAATATATATCAAAAGGAGCTCTGCTACATTTTTTCCTAATTTCAGCCTTAGAACTGAACTGACTTTCAAGGAGAATGTTTGAATTTTTAATACAAATGCTAATGTCCAAATTAGTCCAGCTGGAGTAAGATACATTTATGAGTCTTTAGATACTGCTATATTTCACCATATGCAGTAGACAGCCAATTAAGAAAACCTCTCCAAGTAGATATCACTGGGCTTCCATAATGTACATTTTGAAAAGACAAGTTCCAAGTTGCAGTTATATTGTCTTCATCCCACAACTTTTTTATGATCAAAGGTCCCATCAGGGTAATTTGCCTAAGCAGTAGAGGAGAGGACTATTTTGTCACAAAATAGTTTCTACTAAACAGATGTAAATTGTCATTTTAACTTTTTCCTATATATCCTGTACAAACTATATAATAATTATAGTAGACTAGTATTTTATCAAAGGAAGTTCTCTCTCTGGTTTAATGAAAAACATGGATGCTGGGCATTATCCTATACAAATCAATTAAATACGAACAATTCATTCAAAAAATGTTAACATTCTAATAAAGAAGAACATTATAGCTCAGGATTCAAATGAGGGGTCCTTAGTGCTCTCTGAGCTTTGTTGTTTTCTTGCAGATGTTTCATTACTCAAACTAGGTAACATCATCAGTGCTAGTAAGGAGTGGGGCTTTCTGTCAATTTATATTCTATTGATGTACCCTGTTAGTGTTAGTGTTAGGGTGGTCACAGTGCCAGAGTTCTAAAAATTCCCAAGCATTTTTGGAATTGGCTTGATCTAGGATGGTCACAGTTTCCCATTTGAAACTATGATTAAGTCTGTCAATAAGTTTGAAATTAAAGAGTTTTTTTTCAAGTCTTCTGACTGCTAGTTGGTGTTCATGGACACTTTCTGCCAGTTTTCTGCCTGTTTGTCCTGTGTAGTGATTGTTGTAATAATTATATTGTATGTTGTAAATGACTCTTGTTTTTTCTTCTATGGCTGTTGTCTTTAGTAATTTGGACTTTGATAGAGGAACAGTGAGAGATGAGAAGCAGTGGATCCCTAGGGACTAATCCAAGTTTATGGATCAGATAAAGTTCAAGAAAGAAAGGTTAGTAACTTTGGTTTGTTCTATATTGGAAATAATTTTTGGATTGGATTTTACAACCTGAAAAGAAATTTGCTTTATAAATGGATCAAAGGGAAACTCATTCAATGACAGGTAGACTTGCTGTTTCAAAGATGATGATGATGATGATGATGATGATGATGATGATTGATCATCGTGCAGTCAGCCAGATGTTCAGACTGGATTTGGCATTTTTGTCTACCTATCAAGTCCTTACCAAGGACCTGGGATAGGCAGATATGGATATTTGATGGTATTACAGATATTGTCGCAGGATGGAAGCAGTTCCTACTAAGACTGCCTTTTGCAATTGACTAATGGCAAATTTGTCAGTGCCAATGGTGTTCAAGTGGTGCTCCAGTTGTTTTGGGATTGCACCCAAGGCACCTATTACTATTGGTACTACCCTTGCTTGCCTTTGCCACAGTCTTTCTATTTCTATTTGTAGGTCTTTGTATTTTGTTATCTTCTCCAGTTCTTTCTCATCTATTCTGCTGTCTCCAGGCACTGCCACATCCACTATCCAGATTTTTTTGTCTTTCTTATCAACAATTGTTAAGTCCAGGGTCTGCGTACAGAATGGGAAGTGAAACCTCACATGTAAAATTAATTGGATAATGTGATTTATGACATGTAGATAAGAGCAGGGATTGTGTGTGTGTTATGATGGGTTTGGAGGGAGGAGATTTCAGATTCTGGCATCGCTCCATGAGTGCCGATGTTTCGTTTCATTACTAAGACTTTTTAGATAAATAATATGCCTGCAATTTGTTTGAATTGTCTTATTTATCGGAACCATGACATCATGCCAGAATCTACATTCTTTCAAACAACCTGCCATTGTATATGGCCTTGAGAGAAATTGGCAAAGATTCAGAGCAGAATCTTTATCGTGGAAACATAGAATTGGCTGAGAACTGAAAATTTGGCACCTGCCGACATTGCAGAGCGGTCTTTCACTGACAGTATGCTGTGGGAAGACGAATTTTTGCAGAACTGCCATCTGGGGGCAGAATCAGAACAATTAGCAAAGGTCAGCTGGTCGTCAGGCTGGAATCACTCCAGTGGAGACTGCACACACCTTGAGACTGTACAGCCGGAGCCCTGAAAAGCAGAATAATGGAGAGCTGCCAGATCGTCTAGCACTGAGAATCTGGGTGAGTGGAAAATCCTGTCTGCAGATCAGACTGCCTGCCAGCCCCAGGAGTCCCCTGCCAAGCCCTCCAGACCCATAGAGATAGAGGACCCCAGCCTGGGGCCTCTGCAGCAATGGGAGGTTGGGAAACACCCAGAAGTGAAAGGCCAAAAACCTCTGAGCTTGCCCCAGCTAATAAAAGCCTTGCAACAGCTGGGGGTGGTGCAGAAGCCTGGAGATCAGGAGCTGGTGGGAGGACAACAATAAGGGTGGTGGCAGCAGGACCCAAACGTGCAACCCCTGAACATACAGCAGGACCAGTGGGGCCAGCAGCAGTGGGGCCCTGGCAGCCATTAAATCAGCAACCAAGGTGGCGCCAGCAGCAATGGGGGGCCCAGCAACTAATGATGAGCCCATCCTTCAGAGGAACCTTCGATGGGGACCAGAGAAACTGATTTTCTTCCTCAACCATGTACGCTCTCATTTGAATAGCTGGGGTTCTGGTGTATCTTGAGAACATTCCAAGTTGGGGAAACGCTTTATCTATCAACTAAATATTTACGTCTCAAATTACCCAGCAAGAAATTGGGACCAAAATTCTTGATACCTTTCTCCATTGTGAAAATCATCAACCTGGTCACAGTAAAATTGAAACTCCCCAGACTTTTGGGAAAAATTTACCCAGTGTTCCATTGTAACCTACTGAAACCTTTTTAAGCCTCCACTTTAAGACCTCCCCCTAAGAAAGCACCTGGACCTCTCATAGTAGCGGGCCAGACCCATTATGAAGTGAAGCATATTCTTGACTCTATAATCTTTAAGGGAAAATTGCAGTACCTAGTACAATGGAAGGGATACCCATTGTCTGAAGCCATTTGGGTGAAATCTAGCGATGTGAAAGCTGACAGACTTATCAAAAGATTTTATGAGAAATACCCCAACAAACCAAAAGCCAGCTCCTAACTTGTGTTTGTTTACGTTACAGGATCTATTCTTTTGCAAGGGGGGACAGATGTCAATGCTGCAAACATTGACATATTTTTGCACTGACAATATAAGAGACAGCCTGTTACCTTAATTGCTTCATTTGGGAGGGAGGAATCACCCAGAAGTTGTGAGAAGATTGCAAAAGCCCATGTAGATAAGGGCGGGGATTGTGTGGGTGTTTTATGATGGGTTTGGGGGGAGGAGATTTCAGATTCTGGCATCCCTCCATGAGTGCTGATATTTTGTTTCATTACTAAGACTTTTTAGATAAATAATATGCCTGCAATTTGTTTGAATTGTCTCATTTATCAGAACCATGACAGCAGGTGCTTATCTGTTTGAATTATGAAGTCTCAGAGCAGTTTAACTTTATCATTTTCTATGACTTTCTCTATTTTATGATCCCACCAGTTCTTGCTTACAGGGAAATGATATTTCTTGCAGATCTTCCAATGCACCATTGTTGCTACTTTGTCATGCTGCTCCTTGTAATCAGTGTGTGCGATCTTCTTGCAGCAGCTTACCAAATGGTCCACTGTTTCTTCAGCTTTTTTGCATAGGAGGCACTTACTGGCTGTTGCTATCTTCTCAATTTTGACTTTGTATGCATTTGTCCTTAAGGCTTGGACTTGTGCAGCCAGAATTAGTCCCTCGGTCTCTTTCTTCAACTTTCCTGCTCTTAGCCATTGCCAGGTCTTGTTATTTTCTGCTTTCCCAGCTATTTTTTTACTGTTCTGGCCATGTAGTGCTTTGTCTTCCTATGCCTATATTCTGTATTGTTGTTGTTGTTGTTGTTGTTATAGAAACAATAAAAAGTATGACTTCAAAGTGATTAACAGTATGAGGTTTTTTCAAACATGAATCCAAGAAAGGCTATATTTCCAAACAATGAATCCAAGAAAGGCTATATCCAAGAAAGGCCAGAGTACAAGTTCTGTTCACAATAATCAGTGGTTCAGAGTATATATATGAAATCTTCAGATCTTTCTTTATTCCAGAAAAAGTATTTTGAAAGTCCATATCTTATAAAATAATTGCAATATTATATGAACCTAAAAGGGAAAATGTATGCATAACTGCTAGAAGGAAATCTAAAAAATGGGTTGTTTGCAAACTTATCACATGTAACCTGATCAGAAAAAAGTACTCAACAGCAATCTTAGTTACAGTAAATAGAGGAATGGTATGATTCATATGAATAATAAAACTTCAATATCATTTTAGTTATTCATAGGTGAAGCATTTTAACATTTATTTATTTATTTTATTTATTTTCAAAAATTTGTATACCGCCCTTCTCCCGAAGGACTCAGGGCGGTGAACAGGGCAATAAATATCTAAAAAATGGAATACAAAAGTTAAAAAACAATTAAATATAGTCCCCAATGTAAACAATAAACAGTAATTAAAATTATTTAAAATCCCATCCCTTAACCCATCAAACCAGGTCGGATTGCTCGAATAAATAAGTTTTTAGATCGCGCCGGAAGGAGCGAAGGTCAGGGGCCATCTGGAGCTCCACCGGCAAGCAGTTCCACAGGTCTGGCGTGCCCACAAAGAACGCCCTCCCCCTGGGGGCTACCAGTCGACATTTTCTGATCGGAGGCACCCTGAGGAGACTCTCTCTCTGGGAGCGCACTGGACGGAGGGAAGTTGATGCCGGCCGCAGGTGTTGCCATAGATAATCTGGACCCATGCCATGTAGGGCTTTGTAGGTCATTACTAACACCTTGAATCATCTGTATATTCTTAAAGAATGGGGTGAAAAATGTTCTTATAAACAGGATAGAAACTATTAGAAATATTATTTGAATGTTATCATTAATTTTTTAGGTAATCCCAAAACATTTATTATTTCTAAGAAAATATTTCTTCATTCAAGAAATAATAAAGTGAATTCATTGGCATAGAAAGTCCTACAATGAACTGATGATGATTCTACAGTGAGTTAGAATTTAAACAGCCATAAATGAATTTATCTGAAGACGATTCTAATTCTGAGAAAGGTAGAAAAAAAAAGAAGAACAGACAGGTGGATAAATACAGTGACAATGAGTGCACCATTGAAAGCCCTGAAGGATCAATTAGGGAAGATAGTCATGAAGAAAATTTAACTATACGGCTGCTAAGAATCAATACCAACTTAATATAACATAATCAATAACACATGAATTGCATGGAAGACAAACTGGTATCACGTCAGGAATTCTTTTTGTTACAAGAATGAAAGCAAATAATTATGCAAGATAACTGTTGTTAAAACCTCTGTTTATATCTTTATGTATTTCAAAATAAGTCTCTTCATTTTCGTATTCATCAGATGCAGACCTTATCCTTCTAACTTCTTTCAGTTGATAAATCTCAGTTTCCACATATTCTGACCTCCAGTATTTTTTTTGACTTAGCATATCATATTCTCAACAACTATTTCCATCCATTTCATCACCCTTCATTACAATCAGTTTAATTTAGCAGCAACAGAATAAGGGTGCTGTAAGATTTGATTCTATAAGTTCATATAAAATATGTCTAGGTAAATATTCCTCTTACAAATAACTGGCTTCTCTTATTCATAGGCTATGTACACAAATTGCTAGAGAACAATTGCTGTAGGTTTTGTTTTTATAACCTGTTCATACAGTACATTTCCTAAAAATAGCTGGTCATTTTGGTGGGAAATAGCAGGTTGGGTTAAATCCCTAACAATAAATCTTAATTTGCTAGAAAGAAAAGCAATAGAACTAACTAATTAATATATTTATGATATATATTGTCCATGTTTGGAAGTAAAAATATACAAACAAATATAGACACTACTCAGAACTCATTCCAGAAATAGCACAGAGCAAATTGTTGGTTTTGCTAAGGTACTTACCTAGAGGCTTATATTGTGGAATCACACTGCCTTAATCAGAGATTACAGATCTTTATATGATTTCATTACCACTATAGTTTTTAATTTGTAACATTGTGTTCTCTTTTTTCTGCCTTTTATCATAGTACAGAAAATTTAGAGGAAAAATGCAAAACACCTTTTCACTGAGAATGTTGGAAAGCTTCTGTCTAGGAACTTTCTAAATTGATAAAAATCCAACAAAACATTCTTTCTTCTGATTTCTAAAATCTAAGACATCAGTGTTAGTAGATTTCTTAGTTCCCACCAAATTCTTTGTCCTGTTAATTTTACTTTTGTTTAATCTTCTTCAGCTACCTATAAAAATGGCTGGCCCAGGTCTTTTTTTGTTGTTGTTGTTGTATTGCAGTTGTGATTGGCCATATCTACAATTAAGTCAGTGTTTCTGCACCTGAGTCTGTCTATAAAGTGCTCCGAAAGCTGAAAATATCCCATTTGTTTCCAAATGTTGTAGACCTTTAATCTAAAGATTTACTTTTTATAATTAGTCTTTTTGTGTTTAGGAAAAGTACATTACTGAAGCAAATCAAACTGAGGAAATAATACCTAGAAATCTGTGAACTCTGCACCTAACATGTAATGAAAGGTATAATCAAACTACTCAAGCTTGTGATGAGATCTGAATCACTGTTGAACACAACCTTCAGAATGCAATAGAAAGGAGCTATTTTAACATAACTTAATCAGGTAAAATATATTTTAACCATTCTACAAGAGGATGATCTAATTGCCATATACCAGTTCAGCCGTTTACATAATCTGGACAATTCAGTAGTTTACTTTATGCTTTTCATTAATTTAAAAAAACAGCATTGTTCATTAATTTAAAAAATATTGTTCAATCGCACTGGAGAAATTCATTGCTAAATGATATGGTCCCCTTAATAATAAAATTTAATTGTACAATTTTTTTTTCCTAAAAGAGTTTTGTTCTCTGCCAAATTCCCCTGAATTGACCAACAATTCAAAAATTGGCAGAAAAGTGTCATCAATTTCTTCATGCTCATTTGCCTTCAAGTACTGTATGAAAAAAAAAATGAAATAGGTAAACATTAACTGAACTAAAGTAAATGCATAAACATCTGTCAGTTCTGTACAACCATATCCTTTTAAAATATAAGTCTTAAAGCTAGCATTTTCTGTAGAAAGTGTCTGTACTGTCTTTTTTTTTTCCCCATTCAGGGCTGCTCACTCATACAAAGTGCTGATTGTCTGAAACCTTTCTTGACCTAAGGAGCAATCTCTCCTCTGATGTACCACGATGTGAGGCTTTCCTATTTCATACAAGTGATAAGGTTACAGAATAAAATGCTTGTATCTGGATGTACACTGGATCCTTTATAAGATTGCAGTGCCCCATTTGTGATAAGGTTACATTCGTAAAATGTTCATCCTTGGAAATACATCTGGATCCTTTTTCAGATTGTGGCACCCAATTTAGTAATAGATATTTATGTTAAAGTCAAGAAACTTTCTATTCATCTCCAATTTTGTCCATGAACTATAATAAAAATAATCAGATGTAAGTATTGTTAACCTCAGAAAGGGAAATAGCATACATGTGTCTAAAGTAATTATCTTACTGATATCACATCCTAAAAGTGGGTTATAAATAAAAATTGAGCAAACAGACACATCTTGCTGTGTCTTTATATCTTCCAAAAAAAAAATCAGTAAATATCTGTGACCATGGAGGAGAAAATGGGTAAAAGACATACTATGTAACAGAAAACAGATCCTCAGACATTCACTTTATCTAGGGATTTGAAAAATAAGAATAGAACAAAATAGGGATTTGAAAAATAAGAATAGAACAAAATAGGACACTAATTCTTTAGAAACAACAAAGCACAAGGTGATTTATGATCTCATGATTGTTAAATAAAGGTTATTCACATTTTAAAAAAACACACACCACAGAATCTGTTATATTAATACCAATATATTCTACCACAGTCCTCCCTAATCTGAGTGACTTCCAGATGTGGTTGGCTGTCATAATTTCCAGACAACAAGCCCATTATTCATAAAGCTGAGAATTGAGACATACATTTTGTAGTATTATTGTCAGGAATGATGCCATGGAGATTCTAATTGCCAACTGTCTTTTTTTTTCTTTTAAATTATCTAGCACCTACAAACTTTAAAAATGCTTTTTAAAATAAATAAGCAAATACACAGGGAACTGAAATTTTAAATTTATGTTCTAAGCAGATCTATTTGAGTTCAAAATTAACCAGAATAATTGTTAGTTTTATTTAAGTCTAAATTTAGTGGCTTTTCAAATTCTAGATTATTCCCATAGAAAATCTTCATGTAAATCTGATACCTCATCTCTAACATACTTTGGTTTTGGTTGTGAGTGTCTTAAAGGTACAGAATAGTAAAGTTACAACTGTCAATATTGCAAATTTCAATGCTCCAAGAACTCTAGAGTTTTATATCTTCAGGATTACCCCATAAAATTCTTAGTCCATATCTAATTTTCAAAGGCATCTAATATAATGTTGTTACTGAGTGTTGTATAGCCTGGTTGGATGGGGATTTTACAATGAAATCCTTCAGCCTATATAAATGTAATCAGCTACAGTAATATACAGCTAAGTGTTAGAGCTACATTGCTCTGTGGTCTGTGTATTGTCAACATTCTATGAAGATTGTTGCATCCCAGGTCAAGCACACATGTATACACTTCATGTATACATGAAGGGGTGGTTTGGAAATTTGCAATATTGACAGGCTTGCAAACACACATACTTTCAGTATAGAGATAGGTTTGTGTTACAAGCATTCCAAATTAAAACAGCACACTGTAGAGCAGGGGTGTCAAACTGCCAGACTGCGAGCTGGATGCATCATAGTGAAAGTGCACCCACCCCATTGCCAGCAATGGAAAAAAGTCACTATACATCAGGACACGTCATGTGACATTATGAGTTTGACACCCCTGCTGTAGAGTAATCAGGCAAATTCTGAGGCTCAAAGATTATAGCAGATTTGTCAATCAGCCCAGGTTCAAATACCAGGCTGCAAGGTTCACAAGTCAAAATACACAGATTGGGAATTAACGAGTGGTTATTGTTGCATATTGTGTTCATTGAGGCATTGACCAGACCAATGTAATATAACTGCTCTTTATTGCTGAAGATGCAGAAGTGACTCTGACAACTTGACATCTATTTATACAGTGCCACCACTAGGTAGTGGCCAATCATTTTAAAGAACAATTTCCTGCTTAAATTGCAGGCTAGCAGTTTGCTCCACGAAAGTTGGAAACTCTTTTCAAACACACACAACAACTGATTATAACAACCGTTAGTGAACTAACCCAATACATTACACCCCTTCCCCCTGGATAAGTCAAACACATTCCAATTATGAACATAATCACTCAAATATGCGGGCAGGTTTTGTGTCCATTTGGAGCGCAGCACTGTTTGAGGTCCCCTATCTACAAGCCACTTGGTTGGGCTGTGTAGACCGGGGTCCCTTGGCCCGATCACTTCAGGAAGACCAGTACCTCATTGATCGTTCTGGCTGGGTAGACTGGTGCTGTCATGTCCATGATTGTCAGGTAGACCAGTGCCGCTGTCCTTCTATGCGATACTGTCTAATGGACTCAGAACAGGGTTCCTTGGTGACTCCAGTTCTGTAGGCATAGTCTCAAAAGCTTTGGGTGACTCAGGCATGGCCAGGTCACCAAGCAACCCACTAAACTCTTCTCTGTCAGTGGCCAGGATCTGGCTAGCCTGCCACCACCACAATTGGTCTAAGTGGCATCAAATCACATAACCGTCATCCAGGGCCACTTCATAAGACAGTGACCCTGACACCAAAGCTGCCACCCAATGTGCCCCCAGCCCATTGTTTCTTACCCACACTTTTTCACCAAGCTGCAAACTTCTTGGAGGCTTGGGTTGTGATATTTGCACAGCAGCCCTGTCAGGGTTGAGATGGTTCAGCTTGGTGGTCAGCTGACATCCCCATCTCAGTTCTGCTGGACTGTGGCCCTTAGTGGTGCAACAAGCTGTATGTTGGCATAGTAGAAAATCTGCTAAGCAATGATCCCAGTCACCTGTCATTAATCTCTTCAGTGCTTCTTTGGTCATTTTGACCATTCGTTCTGCTTGACCATTCGAAGCAGGATGAAAGGGGGCTGAGGTAGCATGTCGGATCATGTTGGTCCTCAGGAAGGACTGGAACTCAGCTGCTGTGAATTGTGCCTTGTTATCAGACACAATGACATCTGGCAAGCCATGCGTGGCAAAGATTCTGAGCAGTTCCTGGATGGTCCTGGCAGCAGTCATAAATGGGACAGGTTGATTGCCATTTAGAGTAGCTGTCCACAACAATGAGGAACACCTGTCCTTGGAAGTGTCCTGCAAAGTCTATGTGCACTCAAGACCAGGGAGCCTGTGTGGTCTCCCAGTGATGCACCAGTGCTTGAGGCATTTCAGGTCAAGTCTTCTGGCAGAGCCTCTATGTCTTTGTCCAAACCAGGCCACCACAAGTAACTCCTAGCAAGTGCCTTCATCCTAACTATGCCTGGATGACCATCATGCAGAGATTCTAAAACTCTTGCTCTTAATGTGGGTGGGACTATCACCCTGCTACCCCCTAGCATGCAGACTTTATGAGCTGACAACTCATCTTTTATGCTAGTGAAACTATGAAATTCTGGACCTGGTCTGCTATCAAACCACCCCCTCAACCAGTTCAGAACACGACTGAGTGTTCTGTCAGTGGCAGTTTCAGCAGCTACATCTCCTGCATGAAGGGGAGTCTCAGGAAGATCCTGGATTGCCAGGATGCAAGCTGTAGGTGCTGGGTCAGGGTCTCTGTGAGGCAAAGGCAGTTGGCTGAGTGCATCAACATGGCCCATTTCCTTGCTTGGTTTATGGATTAGCCTGTAAGAATAGGCAGCCATGAATATTGACCATTGCAGCATCTTAGGAGAAAGGATCTGTGGGATCTGCTTGTCTGCTGTGAAGACAAGAGAGACTTATGATCCATGAAAACAGTGAAGGAGTGCCCATATAGGAAATCATGGTTTTTTAAAAATTCCAGCTACAATGGCTGAAGCCTTCTTATCTATCTGTGTGTAGTTCCTCTCTGCAGGGGATAACATTCTGGAATAGTAAGCAATGGGTGCTTGGTGCCCATCTGCCATTAGATGGCTTAAAATTGGTCCTATGTCATATGGTGAAGCATCACATGCTCAACTGACAGGCAATTTCTCATTGAAGTGAGGTAGTACTGAGCTCAATGACAGCAGTGATTTGACTGCTTTAAAAGCCTTTGGTGGGTATTTGTCCACACCCAAAGTGACTTTTTATCCAGAAGCCAATGAAGTGGCTCTGCCAATGCTGCCTTGTGTGGCAGGAATGAATGATAGAAATTAAGTAGCCCTAAAAATGCTTGCAGCTCCCCCTTTAACTTAGGTCTGGGAGCCTGTTGTATAGCTTTAAGCTTAGAGTCAGAGGGGTGGATTCCAGTAGAATCTATTCAGAATCCAGGAACTCAGTAAAGTCCACACCAATTTGGTACTTGTCTCTTTTTAACTTCAACCCTGCTTCACGGAACTATTGAAGAACTGCTCTGAGACATTCTGCTAAGACTGCTGTGGATTCTCCAGCAATCAGAACATCATCAAAGTAAGGGCACACACCTGGAAAATTGCATTACACTCTGGAACAACCCTGGGGCAACACTTACCTCAAACTGCAGGCGACGAACCCTGAATGCCCCTCTATGTGTAATTACTGTCTGTACCTCTGCTGTGGCATCATCCACAGTCAGTTGCTGATATGCCAGTGTGAGGTCCAGTTTGGCAAATACACGACCTCCCTGCAGTGATGCCACGATATGGCTTACCACTGGAACTGGGTAAGCATGTTGTTGCAAAGTTTTGTTAATTGTGCATTTGTAATCAGCACAAATATGAATGTCCCCATTGGGCTTCACTGGGGTTTCTATGGGGGTTTCCCACTTGCTACTATCTACAGGTTGAAGCACTCCCTGCTGTACTAACTTGTCTAGCTCTGCATCTATTTTAGGCTTAAGTTTGAAAGGCACTCTGCGAGGTTTGATCCTAATAGGAGTTACTGTTGGATCGAGGTTAAGGGAGATTACAAGTGCTCCCTTGTATTGACCTAAATGAGGGCTGAACACCTCAGCAAATTCCTGACATACAGTTGCTAGGTCAGCTGTTTGTGTGTGGTTGATGCCAGTTACTCTGATGCCCAGGGCATCAAACCAGTCAGCCAATCAAACTGGTGTGGTGGCCTTCAACAACTATGATGTTGAGGGGAACCTCAAACTCTTTGAAGCTGACTTTTACTGTGGCTTCGCCTTTCACCATTACATGGCAGTTTTGAAAGTCTGTCAGAAAAAGGCTTGATCGTTTGAGTTGGACTTGTTTCCTGCCTTGTCTGCAGATGTAGCTATACATTTTGTGAGAGATTATGGACAGGGCTGACCTGGTGTCTAGTACCATGTTACAAGGGACTCCTTGAGAGGGCATTGGGCTCTTGTCCTTAATATGTTTCTCCTTCCGTAGCTCCTCAGGGGACAGACTGTCTGGCGGTGCTAGAGCTGGCTGCTCTTCATCTGTCAGCACTTGCTGGTTCTGAAAGTGGCACTCATCTTTGGTCCCCTACTTTGACTCTGAAAGTGAGTCCACTATAACAAAGATTTTATTTATGCTGTGATACTCACAACCAGAGGAATGGCTGCTTCAGTCTCTTGATTAAATAATCTTATTATATGTTAGAGTTAAACAGATACAAACTAATCCAAAGTACAAATAGTAAAAAAATAATTAACAGAATGTGCAGGGGGGAATATAAGGAAAAAAATAAAAAATATATATTCAAGTGAGAAATAAAAATATATAAAGTGGCCTAACTTTGTAACAAAAAGTATAAACAATTTTAACATTGTATCATTTCCTCTTAAAATATAAGAAATGTTCTTTTTATTCCATACCAAATTTCTTATACATAAACAAATCTATTAAACCTCATTGTTTCGTCTTGGTCAGTAAAAGTCTATTAAGAGTTACCAGAAATGACAGCATATTTATTTTAACCTTGATTAAATAAACCCAATTTATTTTTCTTCTTTTTACCTTTAACAATCTTAATCTTTAATCCCTTCAAATAATGCCCTAGAGCCTGTTTCATTTTCATTTCTCTTTGCTCTATCTCATAAAATCCTTCAGAATTTTAACAGGTGTCTTTTGTAAATTCAATATGAGAAAGTTATTCAAGTCAGTCTTTTGGTTTGCCAATAATTAAAAGATCTTCAGGTTTTCATTTGTACATTCGGTGTAACATTTTTTTCATATCATTCTTCTACCTTATCATTTTTAACTCAATTTTTATATCAGCTCAGTCTTATTTGGTATACTCCTTCCTCTTCCTTAATATCTGACCTAATTTGTCTATAAGGGCAGACATTTTTAAGGTTAATTTCTGGATCCATTACTCACAAATTTCCTCCTACAAATCCAATGTTAATCCAGTGTTTTTCTCCATTCTACTTGTTAGTCAATTTTAAGAGTTTTCCCTTTAACTGTAATCTTTAGTTCCTTCAACTTTCCAATTTATCATGTTTTAATAATTCAAAACACCAGTATTTTTCCATGGGAAATTTACCTACTACAATTATATAACTTGTTGATTAGAAAGTTCTTAATAGTTGAAAAACAATAAAGAAGCAATTTCCAAATGTGGTTAAGAAATTAGGCTTGTCAGAATTTGGGGCCAAAAGGCTACATTGTCTCTGTGAATTTGATGAAAATGTTCTTGCTCAACTCCCAAGTTGACTGAAACCTTAATCCCTGCAGTTTAATCATGATTATCAGATGTCCAGAGTACAAATGGATGATCTCACTATCACTTCAATTTCTGGAGAAGTTCTGGCACTCTATAATTTTACAACAAAAGGTATTTTCCCTGAATCCTTGATAAAGCAAACTACCTCTGCATACTCCTACCATATTATTAAATTTCATTCATTTGTAAATATAGAGATTTGACAAGAGACATAGCAGGATGAAAGTAAATCTTTTAAAATAAGCTTTACTATTTGATCTATGAATTTTATATTAGTTCACCAACCTTTTTTCTTTGGATACATTTGCTTTTCAGTTGGCTACTGCTTCATAACATTACTCAAAAAGAGACTTAGACTGATGTCCTTTTCTAAGAAAAAGCATCTAAACTTTTCCCTCCAAGTATAGAACTATATCAATAAAATAATGATTCATATGACAATTGTACAAAATATCTTTGTTTCCTTACAATTTCAGATGCATTGTTGTTAAAAAATGAAAAACACATAATATATGGCAAATAAAGTATTCATGCTGCTCTGTAACTAGTATCTATGGAGGTTCTCAGTCATCCAGGTTATGGTTGTCCCAAAGGTGCTATTTTTGGGAGGCCACTGGACTTTCTTGTTTTTCTTTAAAGATGTTTCGCTTCTCATCCAAGAAGCTTCTTCAGCTCTGACTAGATGGTGGGGAACAGAAGGATTTATATTCATTGCAGAGATCTGGGCATTTGCATTCTTTCTTTAACCAATGAAAATTCTGAGCCATGAAAAGATATAAGGAAAGCAAATTCAACTCTGATAAAGTATGTGTTACACATAATTCTGTCAAGCATGAACAGTCAGAATCCTATAGCTGGGAATCAAAAGGTACCCACAAAAGCCTTCTGATTTCTGTGACAAATTGATTATATATATATAAAATCATACTTCTGTCTAGAGACATTATATTTAAGTTAATGTAATATCAATTTAATTTGCAAATTAAATTTCACTGGAATATATACAGTAAACTCTATGTTATATGCTGCATTTAAATTTACCAGATCTTATTATTTTTGGCCTGGTAATTAGTTTGGAGATGTGTGTGTGTGTATGTGTGTGTGCATGTTTGTGTGTAGGCCTACATAGGAAAAAATGTGCACACATATGCATGCATAAACATGTATATGAATATGTGTATAGAAATCTATCAGTACCATGTATACTATACTTTCTTTCACTTCACATGCAGTATGAATGATTTTTATTCAAAAGTAGGATATAGGTTGTTCTGCACCTTATTTTTTTATATAAAAATTCAATTAGTCGCATACTCCAAATCTAGTCCTCTAAAATATAGAACTATTATATTACAACTATTTGAAGAAGAAAAAAGTTTTTTTATCCTCAAAAACCTTTCTCTGTCATCTTGAATCTCGAAAGGTAGATCAGATTGATCAGGGGGGAGGGGAGGGAAAAGACTGGGAATATATACTGATTTTTCTTCTATTATAATGCTGCCATAAATCGTAATCATCATATGCCAAGCCTATGTGTCCTTGATTTTTGCTTGGTAGAATCTAATCTTATAACTCAAGCTTTCCAAAAAGGAACATTTTTCTTACTTTTTCTCTTGGCTTATGAATTTTCTTCTGCTTCTTCCATTTTTTTTTTTCCTATTTACTTCCAATGTTGCTCTATCTGATGGCATCTGAAGGTCATCAGATAAGCTGATGAATAGAAAGAGTTCTATTAAAGTTGGGTCTTCTAAAAACTTGCTGTCAATTTAATCCTATAGTCTTTAAAATAGCTTAATGTTAATGTCTATAGTAATTTTCTTTCCAATTCCAAAAATTAGTAGTAGTAGACATATAGAAATAATCTCTTATTGAAATGTTTACTTATTTTTTACAGGCTGTTTATTTCAAATTTTTACAACCAACTGGCTATTTTATCTTCAGATTGCAATTGCCACATACAAATTAGTCAGGATATGTTTGATCCTTTATCATGCTTAAGTGTCCATATTGGAGAGAGACAGTGAGTTCAAAAGACCAGTAGAGGATAGACAGAGAGGTAGTTAGAGGTTAAAAAAATCATATAGAATATTATAATGCTGTTTATCATTAAAATTAACTAATCACAAAGATTTCTAGCAAAACAAAGCTTCAGCTGAAATTGAAGAGGAAAGAAGAATTAAGTTGCATATAACCTTGAGATTTACTGCATTTTCATTTCACATCAACCAAATTAAAGTAAAAATAGCTCTGTGTTTATGTATTCTAGGTATCTTACATGTACAGTAAGAAAACATATGCCAACAAACTATGAGGATACAAATATAAATTAATATACACTTATATTTAACTTTAATTGTATTATGGTCATTAACCAGCACAAGAGAATATATCAAAATATCCAAAACTAAATTGATAGTGATAAGTAGTTAAGAAAAGTACACATAAACAAAAAAAAATTGGGCAAAGGGCAATATTAATATGCTAAAGATCTTGCTTAGGCTATATATGTGCAACAGGAAGAAATTAAAATTAGAAATCTGGATAACATGAACTTGGAATAGCAGTATAAATGACAAATACTGTACCAGTACATATTCACAGAAAACACACACACACACACACACACACAAACACAAATATTGAAACTTTAATTTGCAATTGCTTATATTTTAGCTACATTTTTATACATAGTGCTTATGTAAGTATATGTATGTATCTTCTGGAGGCTGAAAATTAGATAGGAGAAAGAGGTACTTAAACAAGGAATGAAACAACATACAAAAAATCATTTTAAAGAATTTTTTTAGCACCCATCTCACAGTTCAATGAGACTGATTATAAAAGGGTCACCAACAAAATAATATTTACTAAACAAAGGGATAATATTTAATACACTGGTGATTCTAAATAATTGTCAATGCTGCTAATATTGAATGTTCTTTCTTTGACAAAAGATGAAGAAGCAGCTATTTCATATTTAAACTTATGTGTTACTTTAAGAGCTATAATCAGTTATTTCTGGGGAAGTGGGAAGAAGAACGTGTATCAAGGCTGTCTTGAAATAAGAGAATATAAGAATTTGGCGGGTTGTCTAACAGAAGGGGAAACTGACCCTTCAAACTAATTGGAAAATGTGATTTATGACAACAATGAAAAGGAGGAGAATTGTGTTAAACATATTGGGCTAAGGGGAGAGTAATTCAGATTCCAGCTTCTCCTAGCAAGGATTGCTGATGTTTTAGGGCTCTAATAAAAGACTTTTAAGGTAAACAATGCCTCAGAGTCATTTGAAGAGCTCATCTGTGGGAACCTTGACATCAATGATGTATGCAATTAAATACAACTCCAGACATTCCTTTTTTTAACAGTCTCTTCTATCATTCTTAAGTCATATCCAGAGTTATCTGACTTGTCTACCAACCATTTCTGGAGTTTAAAAAATAATGTTGTCATTCTCTTCCAATCAGTACTCATTCTTCACCCGTGTTTTTATTTTTAAGTCTGTTCAGCTACTCATATCCATTTGGGCTACACTAATGCCTGTCCATTCAAACTACATTCAACCATTTGTTTGCCCCTTTACATAAGATGGACTGTCCCACCAAGTGGCCTGTGCTTATCACATATTCTAATAGATTTTATCCTCATAATGTGGCAATTAAGGTTTTCGCTTAGCAAAGAAAAGTTTGATGGCTTGAAAATTGGTAGATTTTTTTTTAAAAAATATAGCCTTTATAGATCTTTTTTCTTTTGCTTTTGAAAAATATTTTATTTTTTTAAATGTAGATGCATATTGATTTACAACAGATGAAAAATTTGCAAACAAATCTTATTTTATTATCAAAGTTCAAACAAATATAGTAATTAATGTGTGAAATGATACCTACAATTGCAAGTCAGTTTTCTGATAAGATGTCTAATATTTTTGGATCATAATGAAAATATTCTTGAGTAGAGCTTCATGTATAATGCAGCTAGCCTTCATACAGTGCATTCAGTTTTCATTAGAACCAGTCCTCTATATTTCTAATATATCTCAGAAAAAGCTGTTGCATCAGCATTCCTGATTGGTTGTACTTATTGTTACTCAATTGTGTCTTAAGAGAACTTGATCTATCACAATATTTGTTTAGGG
Organism: Daboia siamensis; assembly: GCA_024449315.1. Taxonomy (NCBI): domain Eukaryota; kingdom Metazoa; phylum Chordata; class Lepidosauria; order Squamata; family Viperidae; genus Daboia; species Daboia siamensis. The sequence continues at coordinate 70,362 of JAKJMR010000733.1, forward strand.
CACAAAAAATGGAAATATAGTATCTATTTGAAGATATGTTTGATGTTTTGTACATTAATAGTTCCAAATGGAAAGGAAAGATAAAAATAAATATGAAGTTGAAAATTCAAAATTCATTTCATCAATTCTATTCTTTAAATTAAGGCTTCATCATTTTTATATGTGTTTCTGTATTCATTAAGAAATGAGATATTCTGGGAAACCAAGGAAGGAAATTTGGTTAGTTGTTGACTCAGTCTTCCATTGTTTTGTCTTTTGAAATATGTCTGTAGTGATATACATGTTATATTTAATTTGCCTTTGGATATTTCCCAAGTCAGTTATGACCCTTGCTGGAAAGAATGTACATTAATAGCAACTATAACTGAATCACCTGAATAAGGAAGAACAGCTTGACACCCACTAATCCTTCACTGAAAATATTATAAAATTGTCCAGAAGTGTTCATTAGTTGAATTCAAGTGGCTAGTGCAGATTTCCATGGGAATCTAAGTGCCTCATGACATATTTAGTGGCAAATGCAAAGCAAATGATGGCAACACAGATGGACTCCAATCAATTAGGATCACGAATCCTTTTAACAGTTCACAGTGTTATTTGATTACATATTGCTTGAGTTGCTAAATGACAACAGTATCATAAGAAATAATTTAAATATTCATTCATGTCTGAGAAAAGAAGGAAGACTCAGGATCCAAAATCAAATCTTTAGAGGCCATTTCCATTTTATTGTTTTGAAAACAAGATGTAACTGAAGAATAGTCAGCCAGCTGCTTGCAGAAGCACAAACTGTGGATATATGATTCCATAGATTCAAAACAATAGCATAAAATTATCTCCTATTTGTTCACTCCAGAGTTCATCTAACAGATAGTGTATAGCAAAACAGAAGTTCTTCAAACTCCATTTTGGAATCTCAGGCCTACTTTTCCTTTGTTCCCTAAAATATCAGTTTTGTGTTGGCAATTGCTTTTATACAGCATGTGCTAGAGTAATTGACTGGGGAAATCACAGTAAATCAAATGAAGGACAAAAATGGAAGATGCTTTACAATCAATTTTGTATCAAAAGATGCAAATTATTTGAAAGCAAGAGCATAAGAGTAACTTTTCCATTTTCCCCACTGATTTTTCCATTGCTGCTGAGCCACCTAGCCACCCTAATTTCCCAGGATTTTTCTACCAATTTTAAGCACCAGTCTTTCCATCTCCATGTTCCTAATGCCTTCCTATCAAGCTTCCTGTCACTGCCTTTATCACCTCCAATTTCCCAGTGTCTTTCCAGAAATATCAGTAAAACTTTGGTTTAAGAATCTTTGTTTACTGTTTCATGGTCAGTGGCTTTCACAGAAAGCAGAGCAACTACAGATAAATTGTTGGATAAAAGCTGCATTCTAGCAATGCAATGGAAGTGACATTCTTTCTGAGCAATACACAATGTACAATGTGCACTGGCCCCTGTAGAAGTCTATATTTGTGGATAATGGTCAGACTCAAATTTTATCTATTGCATCAAAATCCATTAAATGGAGCTTTGTTAAACTGAGGTTTTCTTTATGGAAAAGGAGAGATGAAAGATCTCCAGGAAATCATGGACATCATATAGAAAAGATTGCAGAATAAAGAAACAACTTTTTATGTTTTAAAGTTATATTGTAATTATTCATGTTGCTTTCTATATAACATTTTGTAACTTTTAAGAATAATCCATAGTGCTTCAAGTTGACAGCATCTGTCTGCAAGTCTTTAAAGCAGCTGCATATTTTTCGTCATAGTTCAGAAGGCAGTCATGAAATCCCATAAAAAATATGTAGCTGCTTTATACATTACACACAGATACTAGATTCGTGACCCTCCCTCACTCTGAAGCCTTTTTTGAAATTGGATCCACCATGTTACATTGCCCATTCTTAAAAAAAAGATAGATTGTCTTGTTCATGAACCTTATTTATGAATCTTTCATTTTTGTTCAAGAAAACAGTTTAGAACAGATGATTTCTTTAGATCAACAGACTCCTGAAAAAATGTATATAGAAATATAGCTCACCAAGAATATATTTAGCTAAACTAAGATAATCTTTTCAGGAAAGTTTTCATTTACCAAATGTTTAATTTACCAAATAATAATGTTTAAAATTATCATTAACAATTATTTAATCATCAATATTTATGTTAGAAGGGACGCAGTGGCTTAGTGGGTTAGGATGCTGAGCTTGTCGATCAGATGGTCGGCAGTTTGGCGGGTCGAATCCCGAGTGCCACATAACAGAGTGAGCGCCTGTTACTCGTCCCAGCTTCTGCCAACCTAGCAGTTCGAAAGCACGTAAAAATGCAAGTAGAAAAATAGGGACCACTACGGTGGGCAGGTAACAGCGCTCTGTGCGCCTTTGGTGTCTAGTCATGCCGGCCATGTGACCACGGAGACGTCCTCGGACAAGCGCTGACTCTTTGGCTTTGAAACGGAGATGAGCACTGGCCCCTAGAGTCAGAAACGACTAGCACGCATGTGCGGGGGAACCTTTACCTTTACCTTTACCTATTTATGTTAAATTAGGATTTAATTGAATAACAATTTATTGGCTTTATTGGATGCTTTTCTGTTGTATTTCTGTTAAGATTATGCCAATTACTTTACTCATCATTTAGTAAAAATAGTATATCGTTTTTCTGTTTAGCATGTAGCTAAATATATTTGGGTCCTATTGGACATAGACATGGATATTAATACAACACTTAACTTTACGGGGAAATTCCAGTTTAAAAATAGCTGGTAAGATGTTCTGTTAGAAAGTATAGGCAGAGTCTGTAAGAGTTACTTATTATCACTTACTTTGTTATGATTATTTTAATGAATTTTACAAACTTCAGATAGAATTTTCTTTGTCTTACATATAATAATAATATAACCAACTTAAACATGTTTTCATTGCTCAATACAGAGTCCCACCTTAGTTACATCAAAGTTGTTAGTATTAGATAAGATCTAATTTTGGCACACAGTTGATTTCAAAACTATAATATAAATTAAAAAATAGATTTAAAGTTGAAATTACTGATATTTATCATATGTGGAAAAAAAAAGTTGGAATATCTGATAATTGAATAAAAAGTTGATACCGATTTAGTTTGCCTTTTGGGATTTGATATTAATTAATCAAAAGAGTGTATTCTTCAAAAATGTTTTATACTGTTTTGGTGATGTTAGAAATTTGAATGTAGCTAACTCATATGATTGTCTAATTTGGAGGGTTTTTTGGAATGAAATATTATTATTATTATTATTATTATTATTATTATTATTATTATTATTA
>JAKJMR010000733.1:82929-106395 GCA_024449315.1 Daboia siamensis
TAATAATAATAATAATAATAATAATAATAATAATAATAATAATAATAGAAGAAGAAGAAGAAGAAGAAGAAGAAGAAGAAGAAGAAGAAGAAGAAGAGGAGGAGGAGGAGGAGGAGGAGGAGGAGGAGGAGGAGGATAGATGGGGATAAATATCTGGGAAGAGTTTATTGGTTTATTTGAGCAGGAATCAGCATATTTGTTAGTGTGCATTTTGTAGGCTAAGAAATTCGCTTATCTTATTCCAGGATGAAAAAAGAATGGGGCCACAAGAATGACTCTGTCAGGAAAAGAATACAGTATTTAGTCTATCAGGAGAACAAATTGTTTCCAAGCAGTGGTGGGATTCAAACACCTGAACAACTGGTTCTATTATGTGATGCAGGCCTGGGCCTCCAATGCCTAGAACAAACTTCCGGAAGCAGCATCATGCCCTTCCGGTAGGCCGTTCTAGGCCTAGGAGCCCTCCAAGGCCTAGCCTGAACTTCCAGAAGCCAGCCGGTTCTCCAAATTCAGGTAAATTTAGCTACCGGTTCTCCTGAACTGGTGCGAACTGGCTGAATCCCAGTACTACATAATCAAAGCAGAGAGAACAAGACATGCCCTATTTTTATGCACTATAATTTAGTGAACCAAATTTGAAAGAGAAAATCTTAAGTGCCAACTGATAAAAATAATTTGGAGTTGTAAATTTCAGCTAGAACTCTAACCATTAACATGGAAAGGGGTATATATAAAAGCTGAGAGTAGTTCCAACAGCAATGAATTCCCCTATCATATGCTACCTACCCATTGTCACCCACAATCACTCATTATGCCAAATCTTGTCTTGTACTCTCTGAATGACATAACATTTTGGCTTGACCATCTCAAAAACCTTTTGGCAATGTTTCTTTCTTCCATTTGTTAAAACTACTTACATCATATAATGCTTACATTCAAGGATTAGTTTATTACACTGCATGTTTGGGGATCACATTTTTAACAATTGCCAGTTGATGTACGTAGTTTTACCTAACATGCGTATTTTCTCCGCTAAATCTTTCCCTAATGTTCATCTGTTTGTATTCATCTTTTCCATGTAAAATAAAGAAATTTTTTTTAAAAATATATAAGCATCCCCCCAAAAAAAGCATTTTTATAGTTTTCCAAGTTCCTCTCCCTCCCCGCCACACATATACAAAATAATGTACTAGCAGATTTCTTAAATTATGTCCTGGATTCCATTTTCATAGATTGTGCCATTTGAATTGAAAGATACTCTAAACATCTTCAGTATTTATAATCCATTTTCCCTCCCCCATGCCAGAATTGATATTTACAGAAATTGCTACAGCCAGGTTCTTTAATAGCTTATACATTAGGCAACTTAAGTTGCACCCAGGAATATCCTGAATAGTACATGAACTGATGTACTAAAAAGAAAAAGAAAAGAAATGTTCATTTGTAAATGATTTCTCTGCTATAAAAACGATCAAAGCTTTTAAAAGGGGAAGAGATAATCTGCTGCTGATGCTATTTGTGTGGTGATTACAATTATCACATGACACACTGATTGAAGCATTCATTATGGTCTGACTCTCCCCAGGATAGCCTTGTTCTATCATGTGCAAACAGTAGCAATCAGTGTTAAGAAATGCTTGCCCATGATGAGCTTATCATCATGTGAATGAGTTGTTGATAAATCATCTGAAGTCATTCTAAAGCACTAGACGGACAATTCAGGCTGTGTAGTAAAATTTAAAACAAGCCATGTTAAATCATTTTAGGAATTCAAAACCAGATAGAGCTCAAACTATCAAAATATTTTTTCCAAAAAAGAGAGAGAGAGAGAGATTCTGAGATGATCTAAAGCACGGGTGTCAAACTTGCCACGTCACATAACATGTCACAACATATCACAACTGTTTTTGAATTGCCGGCAATGGGGTGGACACGGCTTCAGTAAGATGAAACCGGCCCACGGTTCAGCAGTTTGATACCCCTGATCTAAAGTTTAAAGTCTATCCAGAGATAATGTAAAAACTCATAAAGTCATAGACATTTGAACTATGATTTCTGTCAATAAATTCATAGGATTTTTTAAAATGTATTAACTGCTCATATCCATCCATATATTGTCCAAAATATTGTCTGTAATTTGTGAATATTTCTTTATGATTTTAAAAGTAGTTTCCTTTCTTCCAAGGAATGTATAATTTTCACCAGCATTCTTTAACTTTACAACATTTCCAAATTGCTATCTGATTTTTATATTCTTTGCTTTCCAGATTAACTGGTTAACATTTATAATGAGTAAAGTAACACTGATGTTTGAAAATATAACTGTAAGTCTTGAAGCTTAATTACCTCTACTTAGCTAAACAAAACAGTAACAATCAAAAAAATACAAATTTGTTTTACACATAGTTATGCTTTATAAAAACAAACTGCAACTTCAAAAAGTCACTACAGGCTTATAACTATAACTGATCCCAAAATGTAAGCTGCTAACTGAGACATTTGTTAAGTGAGTTTTGCCCCATTTTACAACTTTTCTTGCCACGGTTAAGTGAATCATGATTCATCTTTATTGTTCCTGTGATGCATTTCCTGTTCCTGTTGTATTCTCACTCTCTAAGAAGATGGCTTCTGCACAGTGATGGCTTGTATTGTATTTACTTACTGCACATGAAACATGGTGTCCGAAGCATCTGAATCTGTGCTGTTTCTACACATTTGATCCATGCCAGTCTAGTACTTGAGGTCTTATCCTGAAAGCCAAGCATTTGAAGCAAGAAAACCAGCATCATGGCAGCTTCTGACAGCAAACCACCACCTGAGGCAATGAGGATGAGTGGAGATTGCAGCAGTCACTTGGACAACTGACAAATACAGTAGATGAGATATTTGGAGCAGGATAAAAATTATGATGATGATAATGATGATGATGATGATGATGAAAGGGACCTTGGAGGACATCTAGTCCAACTCTCTGCTCAGGCAGGAAACTGTATACCATTTCAGACAAATGGCTGTCCAGTCTCTTCTTAAAGACTTCTAGTGTTGGAGCATTAACTGCTTCCGGAGGCAAGTTGTTCCACTGGTTAATTGTTCTAACTGTCAGGAAGTTTCTCCTTAATTCTAGATTGCTTCTCTCCTTGACTAGTTTCCATCTGTTGCTTCTTGTCTTATGTTCAGGTGCTTTGGAGAATAGCTTGACTCCCTCTTCTTTGTGGCAACCCCTGAGATATGGGATTACTGCTATCATGTCACCCCTAGTTCTTGTTTTCATTAAACTAGACATACCCAATTCCAGCAACTGTTCCTTGTATGTTTTAGTCTCCAGTCCTCTAATCATCTTTATTGCTTTTCTCTGTACTCTTTCTAGAATCTCAACATCTTTTTTACATCATGGTGACCAAAACTGGATCCAGTATTCTAAGTGTGGCCTTACCAGGGCATTGTAAAGTGGCGTTAATACTTCACATGATTTTAATTATATCCCTCTGTTAATGCAGCCTAGCACTGGGTTGGCTTTTTTGGCTCATATTTAAGTCATTGTCCACTAGGACTCCAAGGTCCCTCTCACAGTTACTACTATTGAGTAAGGGACCAACTATACTATACATGGGCATTTAGTTTTTCTTGCCTAAATGTAAAATCTTACTTTTTTTACCATTCAATTTCATTTTGTTAGATAGCATCCAATGTTCAAGTCTGTCCAGATCCTCCTGTATCTTAAGCCTATCTGCTGGAGTATTGGCTATTCCTGCCAGCTTAGTGTCATCTGCAAATTTGATTGAGTTCCCCATCTATCCCCTCATCCAAATCGTTGATGAAGATGTTGAAAAGTATGGGCCCAGGACAGAGCCCTGGGGCACTCCGCTACACACTTCCCTCCATTTAGATGCAGTTCCATTGGGAACCACATGCTGAGCACGGCCGGTGAGCCAGCCACAAATCCATCTGGTGGTGATGCTGTCTAACCCACATTTTTCTATCTTATCAAGTAGTAGGTTGTGATCTACTTTATCAAATGCCTTACTGAAGTCGAAGTAAATTATATCCACAGCATTCCTCTGGTCTACTAATTTTGTCACTTGGTCAAAGAATGCAATAGAATTTGTCTGGCAGGATCTGTTTTTGACAAACCTATGTTGGCTTTTAGTAATGACTTTGTTTGCCTCTAGGTGATTGCTGATTCATTGTTTGATTATCTTTTCCAGAATCTTCCTAGGTATTGTGGTCAGGCTGATAGATCTGTAGTTTCCTGGATCTATTTTTCCCATTTTTTGAAAATGGGAACTACATCAGCTCTTTTCCGGTCCTCTGGTAGTTCCCCAGTGCTCCAGAATCTTTGAAAAATATAGTTCAGTGGTTCCAAGATCATATCTCCCAGTTCCTTGAGAACCTTGGGGTATAATCCATCTGGTCCTGGTGATTTGAACTCATCTAGGGTGGACAGGTGCTAACTTACCATTTTCTTAAGTTGGAACTGTTAAGTTAGTAAACTGGTTGTTAAGTAATAATAATAAACCTTTATTGTCAAAGTACAACTTGTGTACATTGAGATTAGCTGAGCCTCCCCCTGTGCTCTCTCCCCCCAACACACAATGACAACAAACCCTCCATTCTACCACACCATGTGAACCAACTACACCACACACCGGCCTCCCAAGTCAATTCTGCATATGTTCACAGATATTATATCCCATTTAAAAGCCTAACAGCCCACAGATAAAAGCTATTTTTCAGCCTGTTGGTATGGCTGGCTATACTCCTATATCTCCTACTGGATGGTAGGAGAGTAAAGAGATACCGTCCAGGGTGTGAGTCATCCCTGAGAATCTTCCTCACTCTTCCAAGGCAACGAGCCCTGGCGATGTCATCCAGTGGCGTCAGGGGACAGCCCACAATGTCTTGTGCTGTGCTCACTACCCTCTGTAATACTTTCCTGTCGGCGGCTGTCAGACCAGCATACCAAACCACAATACCATACAAGAGGACACTCTCTATAGTAGACTGGTAAAAGAGGGTCATTAGCCATTGTTCTACCCTGTTCTTCCGCAAGATCCTAAGAAAGTGAATCCTCTGTTGGGTGAATGTGGCTTCTCCATTGACTTTACTTATAGCATTACCCCCTCAAGGGCCACCAAAGCCGAGGTCCTCCTAGCCCTCCCCCTTTAGTCTCGTTCACAGCTACACACTCAAACATTGGCAACAATGTCCTTTTAGTGGGAGATCATGTAGAATGAAGAGATGACAGGTTCTCATTGTTGAGGTGTTCACAGGAACAAATACGACCCACCCCAACCACAGCAGGCAGTGTGTGACAGTGCTTATCAGCCACAGGCAGTCATAGCAATAATGGTCAGTAGTTTCTAATAGCTGTTTGGGACATAAAAGGGGTGGAGAAGTCTTCCAGCTCCCCATTCCAGCAATGGGGAATGCGAATGAGGGCAGTTGATGCTCCACAGCCACAGCTTGCCCAGCAAAGGCATTTCCCCACAGTGTCCACACTCACACCACTAATAGTAATCAGAGTTCAGATTGCCACTGGTCTCAGAACCACAGCAACCAGTCTCTCCTTTCCTTCTGTCAATGCTCGTAGTCCCAGGTCTCCCAATGCAATTTCCCCCCCCCCCTTCTTTTATTGTTAAAAATTGAATCTAACACTCCAACAAATGTTTTCTTTGCACACTCTTTCTCTTCCCTCCACTCAGGATATTCCCCCCTTGCAGAAGAAGCAATAAAACTCTGCTTTCTCACTCTCCCTTTCCTTTCCTCTCTTTAAAAGAGAGGAATCAGCTAAAACCCTCAAACTCCTCTTCAGCTTCACCTGGTCTCTCCCTGACTACAACAACATCCACCCCCTCCCCCCCCCCCCCCCCCCACCCCCTTTCTCCTTTTCTTTTTTTCTTCTTCCACCGGATCCATGCCCACCACACCCAAACTGGCTGCAGCTGTCTGAACCTCCACTCTGTTCTCTCTGGCCAGGTTCCCGCAAAGCCTCAGCCAGCTCCGCTGCACTTGTAAAAGTTGATCACATGACTCTGGGACACTGCAACCATCATAAATATGAACCAGTTGCCAAGTGTCTGAATTTTGCTTATATAACCATGGGGATGCTGCAATGGTCATAAGTATGAAAAACAGTCATAAGTCACTTTTTTCAGAGCTGTTGTAACTTTAAATAGTCCCTAAATGAACTTTTGTAAGTTGAGGACTACCTATATTCAAATTATATCACATTTCAAAATTGTTATCTATGGTTCCCCTTTTTTTTTCTTTTTCTTTTCTTTTCTTTTTTACTTCTTCCTTTATCTTTTCTTTTATTAACTGAATATAAAAACAATGAAGAAGAAGAATATATATAGATATAAGGAAAGATAAAAAGAAAGCTAAAAAAGAAACACAAATGTACATTACATAAAGACACATACATATATAAAATTGTGTGATAAATATTTCAGTGAATTAAAAACAATTATAATCATCTGTAGCTAATCTATATTGCTAGTACTTAGCAATAGCAGTGGTTTACAAGATCAGCATATTGCCCGCAACAGTCTGGATCCTTATTTTACAGACCTCAGAAGGATGGAAGGCTAAGTCAACTTCAAGCTTGTCACAATCGAACTCCCAGCTTTGGGCGAGGTTGCAATCCAGCAGATGGTAGAGGACAGGAAGGCCTGGAGGAACGTTGTCCATAGGGTTGCGATGGGTCGGACACGACTTCACAGCTAACAACAAGAACTGTGCCACCAAGATAATAGCTGATTGATATATTGATAGGCTATTGGTTTGTCAATTGCTAATAACATAAGTTCTGCAGACTGGTGAATATTTGAAGTTATATAATTATTATTTATTTATTTATTTTATTTTATTACATTTATATACCGCCCTTTCCCGAAGGACTCAGGGCGGTTTACAGGGTAATTAAAAAACACAGATATAAAAGTTAAAAACAAATTTAAAAAAAATTATATGGAAGTTGTCATGTGGAGAAAGAAAGTGGATTTTGTTCAGGTGGTATAATGGTTAAAATGCACTACTTTAGGCTATTTCTATTGATTGCTGGCAGTTCAAATCTCACCAGCTCAAATTTTAACCCAGTTAAAATTAAGATTAAAACTAAATTAAAATTAAAAATTTTAATTATTTAAAATTATCTTTCCAGTGAAAGAAACAATAAGTCTAGAGTCTAGACAATAGCAGTTAGCAATAGCACCTAGACTTATATACCACTTCATAGTGCTTTACAGTCTTCTCTAAGCAGTTTCCAGAGTCAGCATGTTGTCCTCAACAATCTGGGTCCTCATTTTGCTGACCTTGGAAGGATGGAATGTTGAGTCAACCTTGAGCTGGTGAGATTTGAACTGCCAGCAATCAATAGAAATAGCCTAAAGTAGTGCATTTTAACCATTATACCACCTGAACAAAATCCACTTTCTTTCTCCACATGACAACTTCCATGTAATTAGAATAAATATTTAACAGAATATGAACATCTGGAAATACTGAATCTCAAAGTCAAGTTAATACATGAAATAACTTATTTTACTTTGGAACTGGAACCTAAAATAGAGTTAATGCAGAGATAAAAATACGTAATAAACAATATGTTAACCATTTTAAAAAAAGTTGTAGCTATTAAATGGCGGGCAGAAATTTCATTACTGCAGTTTCAAGACTTAGCCTGATGCCATTGTTAGGCTGGCGGTCATGTGAGAAGCCCTCTATATGATTGCAAAGGGTGATGACTGCAATTTGGGCCAAGCTGAAATGGGAGTAGGTGGTCTTTCACATCAAGAAGCAAGAATTGGCATTGACATTTTTATTATGTATTTTTTGGTTAAGATGTTGAATATGAATGTGAATGTTGAATGTAATATATAGAATGCCTATTTTCTTAACAAAAATACAATCAGAAAACTTTCATAATAGAAATAATATTTTCCTGCTCTGTTTCCAAAAAAGGGACTTCAATTTGGCTTTTGATGTCCTCTGAAAGTAGTGTGAGATTACATATATTTGTACTTCTAGGCCACAATTAATCTAACTAAAGTAAAATGTTAAACAAGATTCTTTGGAAAATGAAACATTTAGCATTTTTTCTTGTCTGAGAAAAAGAAAAAGTGGCTAGTTCCTATTTACAGTACTATTTCAACTACGAAAATGAACTTCTTATGACAAAACTTTTTTTTTTTTCATTTCATGTTAAAATGAGGAGGGAATCAGTGTTCTTTCAGTGGAACTTGGGCAGAAGCAAAAACTTCTTACTGAATTATGCCCTTGTTCTACACTCTCTTTTGTTGTTGTTGTTGTTAATTGTGAAGTCGTGTCTGACCCATCGCGACCCTGTGGACAATGTTCCTCCAGGCCTTCCTGTCCTCTACCATCTTCTGGAGTCCATTTAAGCTCACGCCTACTGCTTCAGTGACTCCATCCAGCCACCTCATTCTCTGTCATCCCCTTCTTCTATTGCCCTCAATCTTTCCCAGCATTAGGCTCTCCTCCAGTGAGTCCTTCCTTCTCATTAGGTGGCCAAAGTATTTGAGTTACACTCTCTTTAGTCCACTCATATACATTATCCAGCACTGAAACTGTCAGCAGCTTTGACATTTCTGTACATTTGTCAATCAGAAGAGGAATATACTTGGTCTTCCATTTAAAATTCATGGTAAACTAGACACCTCAAAGATATGGAGACAGCATTGTGGCAAGTTCAGTGGCCAGAAGGTCAGCAAAATCTCACTGGAAGAAAACAAAATCAAGGAATCTCCCAGTAATACTCCAGACAGCTATTCCTTGTGAATAAACTGGAAGAAGTGAGGTTTCTGCAGTTGGATCATGACTTGAGCAAATGGAAGTTGAGGAATTTACACTAAGTTCATAGTTATAACCTATGTCATGAACAAAAAGTTCTGACAAGAGTCATTTCTTAATCACTTTTGAAAATTGCTCCTTCTCAACTATTGAGAACCTTTTCATTGACAGGTTTAAATGTAAACTGAACTTAAAAGAAACAGAAAAAACTGTAAATGGAATTTCTCTCTCTCTCTTTCTCTCCCTCCCTCCCTCCCTCCAGTCACTTCAGGGCTCTTTGTTCTTTAGGTTTTTGTTAAGGCCAATATTGCTTGTGTCTCATGAACAATAAATCTATTATTATTTTATTATATAATAATAATTCAAAAATAGAATCTATATTCACAAGCACTTAGAAGAGAGGATTTGAACTTTGGGTAGCTGAAAAACTCCTTACTATTATCATAGAATCTTTGAATTATAGTGTTGGAAGAGATCACTAAGGTCATCTAGTTCAATCTCCTGCACTGGGAAAACCAATTAAACCATCCTTGAGAAATGGCTGTCCAAGATACTTTTGGTCTGCAAAAATACTTTTACGATGCCAGTTCATTTTCATAATAAAAGTAATCAGGGTTCCAATCAATCAGGTCATTTTTGTTTATGTTTTGCTTTTCCCATTAATTTTCAATATTCTATAATTTCAAAGCTTATTCCTTCATGTTTTCCCTTTGTTTTTTTAATAATTAATGGCCTTATTTGTTTACTGTTTTACATTCAGAAGCTGATAAATGATCAGAGACCATGCTTCTGATTAATACAGTACATTCCCATTGAAAGACATTATATAGACTTCAGATTAAGAAAACCATCCTTGGTGGATTAGAGCATACAGCATATACATATTCTGTTTATTTTTACCTGTTCAGAATAGCTGTTTTAATATACATAACTGCAGTAGGAAAGAGTTTAGCATTAGTAATATTTTTAAACTGCCCTTTATGTGATGATACACTTTAATTTCAATAAACACATACGGAATCGTTCAAGATTATTGGTTATATATTATATTTATATTATATTTAAATTAAATTATTGTATTTACATTATTTATAAAGGAAAAAGCAATGGTTGTGATAATTATACTACTTTTGTACCAAAAATATTAGCAACTAATCATTGTTTTAAGGGATAAATATATGTTCACATGCTTATATTCCCACATAAGTACCAGTATTTGCACACACACACATGAACCTGTAGCCTTAAAATCCATTTAGTAACATTTAAAATCAACTATACATAAAACCCACTATAAAAATTAAAAGGAGTTAAATCTTATTATCACCACCACTACAATGGTATTAATGTTCATGTTGGTAAATATAAATAAGGCCATAATATCTGCAAGTTAATAATTGAAGGGAAAGCTGATCTATTATATATAACAGAAAACTGTTTAATAATGGAAAGGAACATTCCCTTTTCCCAGGGAATGTGTCTCAAGCCATAAATCCAATGAAGTGGTGTTGGAATGGCTACAGCAATGGTTGGTGGTTGTCATAAATAAGTATGAGATCCAATTTGTGAAACTGACTGCAAGGGATCAGATGGGGCTATTTTACTATATCAGCCTCCCTGATGTGTAGTAGCCTCTATATATATACTGATCCATTGTGAGTTGGATTGTAGGTGTTGTGGAATTGACTGAGATATGATCTTGCTTGATTACATGGAATGGGTTTGAACTGTTCATCCTAAAGACATGGGTAGGGCTCTTGGTGTTGTCAGCCCAACCACCTGTGTTTTACATCCATGGTTGGTTAAGATCTTCAGGAACAGGGAATTATACAGATGGATCTTTAGAGTGTGGAGTGTATGTTAATGGGTTCCAATCGTTTGATATTGGTATATAGAATTTTCTTTGTTTCTCTTAATATTGTTGGTTTTAATTGGAATTGTCTTTTCCATTAGCTTTATAGATATATAATGATCATATAACTCAGGTGACAATTGAAATCTTCAAAAAATTGAATAGTTTAATATAAAGTCATTGTAGTCATTTTTCCATCAATAAATTTTAATTTGCCAGTCTTTAAATAAAACATGTGTGTTTTATGTACATAGCATTGCAAGATAGCAGTGTTCAATTAACTGAATGAGTTAAAATTCAATTCAATGATCCACTGTTCAGAATTAAATATAGATTTTTTTTTTGTCTGGAATCTTCATTATCACTGAATTTGATAAGATATTCCAAAGATAACTTTAAACACTTGTTTATTGGGGGGGAAGCATGAAAGAATAATAAGATTTGAAGAAAACATTTAGGTCCTATTTCATACAGAAATCCTTCTAAAAACCACTGAAGACATTCAGCAACTGCTTCAGTGGAAGGATTTCACCATTCTTTGTTCCTATTGTATTATGTTTAAGCAAAACTCACAATTAAAAGATGTCTGTTTCCAACATTTTAGGGTGCCATTTGTAAATTTAACTTAACTTCAATTCAACTTTTCTTATCAAAATTATATAGATTTATATATCAAACCTAGAAAGTAATTATAGTTTTATCCATATATAAGTATTTGCCAAAGCATGCCCTATAGCCTAGTACTGATCAAACAAACAAACAACAAATACTTATCCTTACAAAACCTACAATGATCACTTTCTTTTCCTTTTGTTTACATATCGCAACTACAAATTTGCCAGCATCATGGTTTGAGAGGGAAGGTGATACATTTTGCTTTGAAGCCTCTAGTTCAGACATGTCAAACACAAGGCCCGGGGGCCGGATCCGGCTCATGAAGTGGTTTCATGCGGCCCGCAAAGCCATCCTGGAAACAGTGAGGGAACGGCCCCCATTGCCTTGACCCTGGCCCAGAGACCCTCCTTCTGCCAGAGACCCTCAGATCTGTCCCACTCCTGCCCAGGCCCTGGACAGGAGTGGGTGGGCATGCCAACGATGTAGAGCTGGCCATGCCCACCCAGCAGGCCATACGCACTCTAGCCACGCCCACCCAGTAGGCCACACCCACCCGCCCCCCTGAGGGCAACTGCAATGCTGATGCGGCCCTCCATGAAATTGAGTTTGACACCCCTGCTCTAGTTGGAACACTGATGAATGGGTGATATAAAAACATATTTCGTGTAAGTTAATGTTCCATTTACCATATTTATTTTTTGGGGGAATTCTGGAAACCTCTATGCTTCTATACTATGCATACTTCTATAGGGTATGATTCAAAGTTTTCCACTCAGAGAATAGATTTTTTTGCATAAATTGTCTTTTATTTAACTTCTGTTCATTTCAGCAAATTAGAAAAATCCCCATTAGGAAAAGGCTCCTAATAAACAACATTTTAATTTGATATCAAGCTGTAAATCAAAGGCAGATGTAATAAATTCATTACCACACATATTTTTTTTTAAAAAATGAAACTTTTCTAAAGTGCAGATTTGCTGCCTGTTTTTAAAATTTATTATAGTGGATTTAATTTATTTTAGAATGTGTTAGACATTACTATTTCATATCACACCACAAACATTTGATTTCTGCATATGACATCTGGAAAAGAAAAGTACTAACACAAAGACATAAATGTGAATTAATAGACTCCAGCAGATGGAGTAGAAAACAGAAATAATCTGGCAACTCAACATTGTCTGTCAAATACCAACTCCAGAATGTAGCCAAATCCACACCCAATTTAACATCATTGTGATTTTATCCAGAAATTCCACACCAGTTGTAATGTTGAAACATTTGTTATTGCTATTCTTTTAAGACTTCACTGAGATCAAACAGAGCAGGGTTATCAAGCCTTAAAAAACATTCTTACTAATGAGTCAGTTGGTTAGTTTATTAGTCTTTATATATAATACTCATAGCTGCGGGATGCGGTGGCTCAGTGGGTTTAGGACGCTGAGCTTGTCAATCAGAAGGTCAGCAGTTTGGCGGGTCGAATCCTGAGTGCCGCGTAGCAGAGTGAGTGCCTGTTACTCATTCCAGCTTCTGCCAACCTAGCAGTTCGAAAGCACATAAAAATGCAAGTAGAAAAATAGGGACCACTCCGGTGGGAAGGTAACAGCGTTCCATGTGCCTTTGGTGTCTAGTCATGCTGGCCACATGACTATGGAGACGTCCTCGGAAAAGCGCTGGCTCTTCGGCTTTGAAACGGAAATGAACACCGGCCCCTAGAGTTGGAAACGACTAGCACACATGTGCAGGGGAACCTTTACCTTTACCTTATAATACATTATATATTAGTACAGTTTCTAAGGAAAAAGTTACTTTGAATACATTCAAATAATCATAAAACATTGTTAAATCATAAGTAGCCATCTAATTTTCTGAAGATAAATTCAGAAATATACTGGTATTATACTGGTAACAATGAATCAGTAGGTCTTACTCATACGGTTGTACAAATGTATAAAAAATTTTTATAGGCATCATCAGTCTTCAACAAGCTATAAATCTACAGGGATGTCTTGCATCAGCAGATGAAGAATGGAAATTAGTTACTGATATTTGATTATTTTACCTAGGTCTTCACATGGACATAACTCTGTATACCTAAATTTAAAGAAACCATAGACAAGGATAACAATACCTTAGAACAGGGTTCTTCAAACTTGGCCCTTTATGACCTCTGGATTTCAACTCCCAGAATTCCTCAGCCAGGCAAGCTGAATGAGGAATTCTGGGAATTGAAGTCCACAAGTCCTAAAAGTGCCAAGTTTGAAGATCCCTGCCTTAGAACACATCATGTCCTTGTATTTTTTATGCTATTAGTGGAATATTGATAAATTAGTGAAAAATACAATCTATATTTTTAAATAAATAATTAAGTGATAATTGCAGTTGATATCTTCTGGTATCTGTTAGCATGCAAATTCAATTAACAATCACATCTAAAACCCAGTGATACCTTATATTTTAACAAAACAACAAAAATAAGTACAATTATAAATGATAATAAAAAAGAAAAAATAAAATAAATCAGTAAATGAAATGAATTAATGGACCATGGAGGAAACAATTATAGATGCATTGATACATCTAATATAACAAGTTAAAACTTGCCCACACAGAAACACATAAATCCAATTTATCACAGTGTTGATAGAAAATTATTTCATAGATAGTGTAATCATGTCTTCCATCCACATTTAGATAAGGTTATTTAGAAACCTTTCACCAAAATAAACAGTTTCTTAGTTGTTGTCTCCATACAATAAATTCAGAGTATATAATACTTCAATAAAGTCCAGTTTTTATATACATATTGTTCAATATCTCATCCACATATGCCATTATTATTACTTTGCCAAGCAACATATTTACAATCTTATGAATATTAAGTTAACATGGTCTCAATTTAGGGCTCATCTATGCTTCAGATTTACTCCAGTTTGAAACTGGACATTTAGCAATTTGTGAAAAACGAAATGACATTTTTAGCTCTGGGAAACTGGGAAAGCAACCCCTAGGCCCCACCCACATTTTCTAGCAAAAGTATTTTTATTCTCCCTTTTCTCTCCCCACCTCTCTCCTTCTCTCTCACCTCCTCCCTCCCCTGCCATGTTCCCCCCATCTCTCTCCAGTTCTACTTCTTAACACTAATGTTCCATCTTATCCATCTTACACCATGGCTAGTGTGTGCTCTGGGTTCTACCACCTCCTTTCTGAATTCCACAGGCATTTCTGCTGGGCTACCTGTATTAAAGGCTGCATCTTGTTGTTTTCAGTATATTTTTTTCTTTTCTTTTCTTTTCTTTTTGTTTTTAGATTCATTACAGGTATTGTGAAAATGCTCACTATTCCTTTGTTTTGTGTTTGTTGTTTGTTTTCCTTTCAGCTTTTAATGGGTTCAGCAGAGAATTGATGAAATACTGGTCATTTGTTTGATTTTATAAAAAAACTGGACAAAATTAATAAAAGTTCTGCTAAATTTCCACTTTCTGCCCAAGTGACAGAAAGAATTGCAAGATTATTGTAGTGTGTTGTTTTTTTTCCCCTTCACCAGATAGGAAATTCACTGCATTATAAAATTATAGTTCATACAAACACATACAAGTATATCCCAAATTCTATATCCTGCCATTGGCAATTCAGATTCATATTTTGTTCCTTGTATAAATTACTTATTTGCATTCAAACAATAACTTCATTGAGCTACTCCTGGAAGAAAGCAAGATTGAGAGATTCAGCACTTTTTAATTATGGGTGCATTTTTCTGATTATATGTCACTCACCAGTCTTACTCAGATGTAAATATTTAAACAACTTTTTCTTTTTTATAAGTGGCCATTGTACAGCAAATCAATTGAATTACATATAATATACAGCAAGCATGTCAATACTATTTATACTCTGCCCAAGTAGCTCTATATCAAACTAATTTATAATGGATTATGCAGAACTGCAATGTGGTTACAGCATATAGAAGTGGGCAATAATCTTTAAATGCCTTAGGTTATATTTATGTTCTAAATTATGCAATATTACATAAAGTGCATATTGCTGCTGTTACTATCCACCAGCCTTTCTGCAGCATGATATTTTTTTTACACTTTGGACACAGAACCAGTAAAAACTTTTTTTTAGTCAGGCACAATTTGGATAGGGTTAAGTAAAGGAATAATTTTTAATAGGGGATGAAGGTAGGTCACGTAGGCTCAAGCTTTTTCTTCTTCCTCTCAGATAGTTAAATCTCTACCATGCCAAAGGGAAAAAAAGGAAAGTGGCTGGGATCCCTGAATAATCAGCAAAGCAAGGAATAATTTCAGTTGCCACCTGTGAGTTTATTTCACCCTTTCATCTGCAGGTATTTAAAATGTTCACCAAAAAGCAATGTGGGTATGTGTGTATGTGTGTGTGTGTGTGTGTGTGTGTGTGTGTGTGTGTAAATTGGTTTTGCTAACAAAGAATTAAAGGGAGACAAATATGAGCTGTCACCAGTGGTGACTACTGCCTATCGATGGCCTTTGTTTAGGCTGAAACAGGAAATAAGATTTGTCCCATGTTTGAGGCCTAGCAAGGTAATCTAAAAATAGTTAACAAGCATTTGACACATATCCCCCTTGCTTCTCAGCTAACAAAGCGAGAGAGATCCTGTGGCCTAGAGGTGAAAACAACTGCCTAATGTGCAATCAGCCCAGGTTCGAATCTCAGAAGGGTATGGCTGACTGATGAAAACAAATAAGTTTGAAATGCATATCAGTCTCCCTTTAATTCTTTGTTAGCAAAACCAATTTACACACACACACACACACACACACACACACACACATACACACATACCCACATTGCTTTTTGGTGAACATTTTAAATACCTGCAGATGAAAGGGCCAGAAAGGTAATCTAAAAATAATTAACAAGCATTTGACATATATATATATATATATATATATATATATATATATATATATATACAGGAAATAAAGTTTTGTCCCATGTTTGGGGCCTAGCAAGGTAATCTAAAAATAGTTAACAATATATTTCTTTTAAACTTTGTTTTTCAAATTTGGTAATTTTAAGATGAGTGGATTTTCCCAGCCAATATTCTGGGAGTTAAAGTTGCCAGGTTTGAAAAACACTGCTTGAAATTGCAATAGATTTTGATCCTTTCCCTAAAAGAATAGTGTCATGGACACTTAAGTAACTTTGGAATAATCACATTTTGCAGAAATCTCATCATACTGTGATTCTAACACTTACCACTCTATAACTAATAAAATGTAACAAATGGATGTAATGCTATACAGCATAGGGACTTAATGTCTAATAGCCAGTCTGCATTCTGTCCTCTTTTTCAGTTTATTTTCTGACATTCTAGTACTGCTCCTTAATGTCATGTTTCTTACTTTTGATAGTCTCTCACATCCTTTAATGCTCCTATCCCTTCATTTAGATTCTTGTTTTTTATATATACACTTCCTGTTTTTTAATTCATATATCTTTTAGATTTTCTAGGTATGTATATTATATGTACATATTTTTACTTTGAAGTATCTTCTACACTTTTTAATTACTGTACCTCATCCTTCTTTTACATTGGTTTGTTAATATAATAAAGATTAGATTAGATTAGATTAGATTAGATTAGACTAGACTATGGAGAGGAGACAAATGAGGCAGATATACCTGTTTTTTATCTTCTAAATATCTGTGTTCTATCACATTTACTCTTCTTTTACCACTTCTTGTCACCAAAATGAAAATTTTAAAAGCTATTCTGGTAATTGGGCAATTGCCTACTTGAGCAGCCAGATATGATTTTGATGTTGGCAATGTCTATGTAGGTAATCTTAGCCAATACAAGTAATTAGAACTCAAGGTTTTTCCCCTCAATGATATTCAAGCTATGATTGATTACTTATATTACATGTACCCAAGCCAAGTAAAATAATCACATATTATTTTGCTTTTCTTACCTACCAACAATTGCAGTTCTTTTTCTTCATCTGCTACTTCTGTGTCTTAGATTATAAATTTCATAAGTCAGGAACTATCACACTTAGTAAAGTATCATGAATATATTCAACACTGCAATATCTACAGAATCTCATAGAATCTTTTTACATGGAGAATCCATTTTGGCTAATTGTAATATTTCAGGTCACCAAAGTTATCACTTAAATCAGTTAATAAGAAGAAAACAGCTTATGGTTTGCCAGACAGCCACTATGGACACCTAGGAGACCTGCTCTCTCTCCCCTGTCCAGTTTTGCAACACTGGGGGCCCTGAAAAAAGCCAAAAGTTGCCCCAAAGAGGTGACCAGCAAGGAGGGATGCTTGCTGGATTGCAGGAGAGCTGCAACTCTCTTGTTAGACCTGGTGATCCCTCCAAACCAGCGAATGAAAGGACCAGCCATTATGACTTGTCCCTAGGAGGTGAACAGCCGAAGTCACATTTTCCACCAGGCAACTCTTAAAGCAGCGTGGAAGAGACTGGGTGAGATCTACCTCTTTTATACCCTAATTACTTTCTGTACCTCCTTAAGCTGCTAAACATTTTCCCCCCTGTGGTGAGGGAAGGGAGACTTTAGCCCTTCCTCCAGAAAGAGCAGCAACTAAATACTCAAGGACATTTTAAACATTGAAAAAGTAACTGAATCCCAATTGGAACTTTATTTCTCAAAGCATACAGACTGAAAGATTTTTTATTTCTTAGTTTTCATTATCTACTTCTGTTGGAAATCTGGGTTTTTTCTACTGAAAAAAAAAAGAAAAACTGAAAAGATTAAGATAACTTTGGCACTCAAAGTAAAACTTTAAAGGGGGCCTGGCTGACTGCCCAGGGAAATAGATAAGATACATAACTTTGAGAACTTTGAAACAACAGCTGTGAAAGGCTTTGTGTACCCTACCTAGAAAAAAAAATCTCTCTCTTGGATTTTCTAAGCGTAAAACCTTTAGTTTAAAATACCAATATGGAAGAAGACCAGGAACAAAATTTCTTTATGGTTGAAGATCAACAAACTCTTGCTATGTTGAAAATACTAATTCAAACTCTTACCACAACCAATGAAATACTAAGAGGCTATGGGAAGGAACAAGAAGACAGCCCAGATATGAAAGCCTAAACTTTGACCACAACTAAAGAACTATCTATACAAAATACAATATAAAAAATGAAATGTTCAAATACTATGACAGAAGAATCTACTATTCAACAAATATTGATATTTGAAAATCCAGAAAAGACATCGACAACTTGGAAAAAGAAAAAAAGGTTTCTCATACAACTCAGAAGGAACTAGAGGATCTAGAAAAAGAACAGTTGGATGAGAAGACAAACAATTCAGAACAACCATGTCAATTTGAAAGAATAAAGAGACAACCCACTAGACCTACAAGTCCTCTCAAAAAAATGGTGAGCAGATGGTTTTACCAATATCAATTAATATACATAATATTACATATATTAGTTCGATGACCCAATTGGTTCGATGACCCAAAAACAAGGACATGGAAGATGATTTGGCAAAGGAAAAAAGCCAGAATAAGACTCAAGAAAAATGGAGTTTCGACCATCTTATTGAAATCTAAAACAGAATGTACTTAAATAGATAAGATGTCCATGTTGAACACAAGACATTGTTATGAACTAAGATAAAGAAAAAAAATTAGTCATTAAAATTTAGCAGTATAAATACTAATAGCTAATTTAAAATTGATTTATGCATAAAGGTCATGTAAAGGTGAATAATGTAGATAAGCTGTAATAAAAGTAATAAATAGGTCTATATGGAACATTAAAAACAAAAATTATCAGTTTAAGCAAGAGATAGGAGATACAAAGAGGAAGAAAGGAAGTATTAAATAATGAAATAAAAAGAAATTTTGATTACTACTTTAAACAACAAAACTGAAAATTAGCAAAAAGGAAGGATATCATATTGTATCTTTAGTCTGTTGACATAGAGAGTGAGAATTTAATGGGATGTGTATTTTGAATATTAGATTTGTGAGGAATGGTGATAGATAAATTGGGAGTAAATTAAAAATCTTAGGAATGATAAATATCAAATGTTAAATCTAAATGTTAGTGGAAATTAAAATTGAAAAATCTATTAGATCATTGATTGTCTTAAAGATTGTATGTTAAAATAACTAGAATATGTGTAAACTAAAAACTATGGATATATGTAAGAAAGTTATTTTCTATGTGATTGATAGGATAAAACTTGTCTTTAAATTTACAAATAGAGAGTATATATGAAGGGAAAAGAGAGGAAATGTTTATGGTAGCAATCTGAAATCTGTGCTAATGATATCTGTATGTAATTGAATTACTCCTACCCAGCCAGCATATTGCTTTTCAAATACGTGAATGTAATATTAGAAAATCAATAAAATTTGTTAAAGAAAAGTTAATAAGAACAAAACATGGAAAAGAACAAGAATACAAGATGCTTTTGCCATTTGTACAGAATATTCTTTTACTAAAATAAGACCCAATGTGTTCAGTAGAATTGACTCACTAGTAAGTGATTGAAGAATATCAGATTTAGACTATAGTCCTAACTATATATAATTACCTGGTATTACACCCCATTTAATATCATTAAATTTAGTAGGCTGTATTTAAAGATAGGCATATGTATTTCAGCATGCAAAGTTACTAAAATGATTAATTTCAAATATTTTAGAGAATCTTAGTTCTAGGATCACTGCATTTTGCACAAAGTTTAGTAACTTTTAAACCAGGTTGCTATTATAAAATCAAAATATTTTAAGGTAAAAAGATTTCTTTTTTTAGCAGAATAACAGAAGGGACCTTGGAAGTCTTCCAGTCCAACCCCCTGCTCAGGCAGGAAACCCTATACCATTTCAGACAAATGGTTATCCAGTCTCTTCTTAAAAACCTCCAGTGTTTGAGCAACTTCTGGAGGCAAGCCATTCCACTGATTAATTGATCTAACTGTCAAGAAAGTTCTCTTTAATTCTAGGATGGTTCTCTTCTTGATTATTTTCCATCCTTTGCTTCTTGCCCTGCCTTTTAACTGAGGATTATCAATAGTAACTTTTTTATTTAATATGGTCATTTGGAAATCTCTATGGTAATAGCTTATCTAGTCATAATGAGATTGCTCTGTTGTTTGGTAATTCCAAAGCTTTACATATTCAGGGTTTTTAAAGTTATATTATAGTTCACATTCTTTAAAAAGGCTTTAGAGACATCATATCAATTTTAACTGACTAGCTTTGGGCATTCAATCACATTTTTTAAGATTTTTGTTCTGATTTTTGTGTCATGATTGAAACTTTTGGATATCTCCAGATTGTTACACAGGATTATAATGACTATAAAGGTCAATTGTTCCTTTATGGATGCATCTCTCATTCATCATAAAGGGGGAGTCGACTCTGAGTCTGAGAGCAATGCAATTGAGAAAACTCTTCTTCATTGAATGGAAAATGTGTTCCTTCTGTAGAACAGATAGTCCATTTCAAACAATGACCTACAGTCCTCCCAAAATATAGCCCCTCAAGCTGCTAGAATACAATTTTGTATCTTTTAAACCAATTTCTGATCAATATTCAATTTGTGTGTCATATATCAAGTCAATTTCAGCCCTTAATGTTACAAAGATTCTGGCCAGGATTAAGACATATTTGGATTATCCCAAGTGTTTAATTTCTTTAAGTTGGATAAAAAGCCATCCATATTTTACTTTATTTCAATAGTCAAAATTTTTGGTATACTAAGTCTTATGGAGACTTTATTTTCAAGACGAAACCTGACTAAATTTAATGGTGTTTACTTCCGTTTTAGTTAAATGTATCTTAGCCTTACTGTTTTGAGGAATAATGTTATTTATTTCAAACACCTTTATGTTAAATTGTCCCATTTTTGAAGAATTGTGGAAACAAATTAAAGAACTAAAGGAAGTTTAATCTTAATGAGCCAGGCAATCATGTTTTTATAACATTTATTTTTGAAAAGCATTAACTCAAATTTAATTGCAGAAATGTAGGGAATCTCTTCCTCTGTTTTTTGTAGATTTTCAAACAATGGCAAGTTTAGCAAGCGAAATAAAAATGTAATCATATATTTAAAATATCAACCTTCTCTCTCCATTGCCAGTAAACAACTTTTTTATTTCATAGAAACTATCATGAATACACAGCACAACAAAACAAAGTCTATTTTACAAGAACTAAAAAATACAACCAATGGGCATAGGGCAATTTCACAATGCACACTTACTTAGGCATAAGTTTAATTTAATTTAGTGGTACTTTTTGAATAACATGCTTTGTACCTTAATCTAGCTCTGAATAAAGTATAAAACACTGTGTTTACCACTCCACATCTAAGCCTATAAACAAGACCTGTTAATGGCTTTTGGATATATCTATCAAACTTACTTGGGATAGAAAACCTGTGATAGTTTACAATTATTTTTCTATGATGATCTACCTTTCAGCTATTGCAAATGTAGTCATCACTGTTATGTGTGCATGTATGGCATGCTAGAAATGTTAGAAACTACAAAAGAAAAGTGAAACAATCTTCCATATGTTAGAGTTTCAGTGTAATAGCCTTTTTAATAAAACAGAAATGAGCCCACTGTATAAATCTTTTGAATGGCATTTGAAAAGAACCCAGGTAGGCTAGTAAAAAACAAATGGCAACTAATGTATCTTTCACATTGGCTGTGGCAGTGATTTACTATGTTGTCTGTGATACTAAATATATATCATAAATTCCTCCAACAGGAGTCTTATTATGTTCATCCATCTCTTCCCTCTGAACCAACATTTTTGCCTTTCATAAACCCTTATTGTTTAAAAAAGGTCTCATTATATGAAATATAATGTAGGTGGAAGCCAGAAATCTTCCATTAACTTAATGAGGACTTTGCATACAATTGTAGAGTGAAGGTATAGAAAAAGTGATGGCAGCCTTAGACCTGAACTGGATGGTGGATGTTTTTCTATCTGTGCAGAACACAGCCAAGCCTCCGCCTACAGAACACACCCCCTCTGGCAGTTTAAAAAAGAAAAAACAGCCACTATCACACACTTCTCCCAGACAATGGGCCTCAATTCACCTTTTCTGAATTTCAGGCGTTCACCATGGCCAACTTGATTAGGCATGTTACCTCGGCTCCCTTCCGTCCATTGACCAATGGCTTGGCAGAAAGTTTTGTGCGAACAACCAAAGACTCATTGCAGCGCATCATCGTGGGAGACTGGCATCAAAGGTTGGCACAGTTCCTGTTGGTGCAACACATCACACCTTGCACCTCTACAGGGAAGAGCCCAGCAGAACTTCATTGGGGCCGGCGTCTAATCACCAAATTGGACAGGCTGCATCCTGACAGAGTGGCTGCTGAACTTGAGCATCCCAGAGTGTCTAGAGAATTTCTCATAAACGGCTTGGTTTGGGTGCGAAACTATAGGCTAGGCCATTCATGGATTCTGGGTGTGGTGGTTGCCAGAATGGGGCCATTGTCATACATTGTAGGGGTGGAAGGGAACCGTCAAATCAGACGTCATGTAGATCAAGTCAGGAAGCGGGTTCCTGAAAGGTCACAAAGTGAGAAACCAGAACAAACAACTACACATGAACAACAGTGGGTTGACCAAGAATTGGGTCAAACAGAACATTGGGACTACAGTTCTACCAGTGCCAATTATGATGTGGAAGTCCAGCAAGGGCTGAAGCAGTCTACCAGGAGTCATAAACAACCGGCACACTTCGCAGATTATGT
The DNA here is from genome assembly GCA_024449315.1 of Daboia siamensis. NCBI lineage: Eukaryota > Metazoa > Chordata > Lepidosauria > Squamata > Viperidae > Daboia > Daboia siamensis. The sequence continues at coordinate 105,958 of JAKJMR010000733.1, forward strand.
ACAATTTTGAACCAGTAGGGACTTAGTGATAAATAATAGTCATTGTGTGTTGAAATATGTTGCATGCCATTTATATCATATATGTGTATTCTTTTAAGGGGGAAGGGTTGTTATGTATGGGTATGAGTAGCTGCAGCTCTGAAGAACCTTCAATCCATCTGAGGGCACTGTACAGTGGCCAGATTGGCTGGAGCATTTTTGGCAGGAGATTCAGATGGTTGGATTGGCCAGAAGGGTACCTAACTAGGTATATAAGGGGTCCCGGTAACCCCCTTTGTTCAGTATGCGCCTTCCTACAATAAAGAACTGACATGCAGTACTCATCTGTCTCATCATTGCCATGCGGTCCAGAACCCACTATATAATACTTCCACCAGCTACCCTCCTAACTTTCTTCTTCTTCTTCTTCTTCTTCTTCTTCTTCTTCTTCTTCTTCTT
>JAKJMR010000733.1:106405-117732 GCA_024449315.1 Daboia siamensis
CTTCTTCTTCTTCTTCTTCTTCTTCTTCTTCTTCTTCTTCTTCTTCTACTACTACTACTACTACTACTACTACTACTACAACACACACACACACACACAAACACACACATTTACCTAAATTATATTGACTAGTCATATCAACATTAAAACTAGCCATGTGCCAGATTGACAAATTGCCAATTAGTATCACAGAATTTGTAATCAGAAAATAGAAACATGTTAAATTAACCATTGATAATTTAAAAGTGACAACATTATAATGACAGATATGAACTATCTTATGCCCTTTCCCTTGCTCTGAGTGTTTGGTAATCCATAAATATCCTTGATAGGATATGGATTAACATGTACAAGAACATGTACAATTTAGGGTTATAAATGTAGACATGGAAAGGGGAAGAGAAAGGAAAATATTAGTTTTCAAACAAATTGCAGTTGGGCCAGAAAAAAATAGTCTTGAGCAACATATCCATCTTCAGAATTCTAATTTTAAGCAGAATATTTTCTCCCACTTTGCAAGATGGTTCTGAAATCTGGGGAGTTCAACAGCAGCCAGCAGTACTTCCTATACATCTTTTAAGAGGCTAAGCAATAACCATCAGAGATGATCACCTCAGATAAGGTAAGTACTACTTGACTTCTGCAATTTCTATCCATTAGAATTACAGAGATGTACTAAACATCCAAATGGATTGATATTCAGTTTCATCTTCTTTGATACATGGTTGAAAGCATAGTACATAATCATTCTAAACCCCTGTATGAACTCTGAAATGAAGCTTTGGTGCTTTTAATACTATCTTGCTGCAGTGCAGTCATGGTTCTAATATCAACTATACTCCAGGGCCTTACCCTGGTCCAAGTAAAGTCTAGCATTTACAACTTGTTTCTTATTTAACATAGTATAATACAGGACTGGAACAATTTCAGCTAGAAAATGTCATTTCTTTTAATGTTCATACACTGTTCTTTATTACTTACATTTTAAACCTGTTATTTAATCAATGGATGTGCTATTATCTTGCATACATTAATATTCCTCTGAGTTAGCCAATTTTCTGATGCAAATTACTTTTCTACTTGTAATCTGTACATTTGTGGGCTGATAACATGCTTTACCTGTATGTTTATCTTTATATTGCCTAACCCATGCAAAATTTGCAATTCCTTTCATTGCACTTACTTTTACTCTTATTTTTATAACTCTGCCAAGATAACAGCTCTGAATGCAGACTATGCAGCTACTGTTAATAAAAAATGTACATATCATGAACAGATTTTTTTCTGGCTGTTAATGTGTATAATTAGTTTCTATTTAGGAGAATGTACTTTCTATTCACCTTTTGAAATATGTATTAATAAACAACAAAAGGCCAGTGGTCAGCACAATTCAAATACCTAGCATATTTGTACTGAAAAGTTACATAGGAAAAAAATGCTTTCATAATTAATGAATTCAGATTGTAAAAAAAATGGAAGAGAAATGTATTTAACTACAATAAAAAATCATGGACATTAAAATATATTGAAAGACATATTTTATTTTTGGAGTAAAAAAAATCAAAATATTGTAGTGGTATAATATGTGTAATTTAAAACATTCTATTTTTCTTTATTAACTTTATTTATTTACACTTTTAAGACATCCTATGATTCAAGAAATAAAACAGCAAGTACTAAATTAGTTCCTGTCAGAACTAATCCCTTTACAGCCCCCACTATCCTGCCAGAACCAATGAAGCTTCTTGGATGAGAAGAGAAACATCTTCTTCCTCAAGGAAAAAACAGTCTGTTGTCTTTTGAAAAAGGACATTTGAGACAACTGTGACTTGGATGACTAAGAATCTCTACAGAAGCAAGTACTAAAGTATCATGTAATTACATGGAAGGTAGCAAATGTTCCATTTTCATCAAAGCTTTTGCAAAGGGAATATTGTATAGAGGGGTTCTTTCCTTTTACAATTATTTACATGTAGTTGCATCCAGTATTAGACTGAGGTGTGTGAGGAGAATCCCTAAGATTAATATTGAATTAAACACTGAAAGAAGCTGGACTGTGATATGTATCTCTTTTGAAAAAGGATAGGAAATCTCAGCTTCAGAATTAGCAGGTAAGATCATAATGATTCCTTGGCAAATAACATAAAGGATGTTTTGACATTATTTTATGTTTTCTCATCAGTTTGATGAAAAGAGCAAAGTTAGTTTTAAAAAGTTGTGGTTCTCACTTTAAATCTGAAAAAAAAATCATTTTTATTATGATCATTAATTTTTTTGTTATTGTTTTATTTTTGCTTTATTTTTCCTTATTTTTCTCCTCATTTCTTCAGTATTTCTAATTTTATAGAGTTTTTACTTATATTAATTAGAAAATTAATAAAATATTATGAAAAAAAGTTTTAAAAAGTATGGTTTTGTTGCAGAGTAATGATTGTACATAGTAGCCATGAATCCAACACTATAGAATCTCTTTTAAAATGTCTTATGCATTCTAATCTAAGGTTTAGATGCATCAATACTGAAGCCCTTTTCTATTATAAAATTATCTGGATTATTTTTCTTTCAGTTCATAATCTTTTGTAAGTTATTGATCTGACCTGATTAGGGTTAATGTTAATGTTTTCTTATCAAATCCCCTTCTATAAATATATATCTGACTTCTCTATCTTTCAGAATCTTTTGAACATAGATGTTTGTTCCAGCTTTGGGAAAGGAAAAAAACAAAACAGCTTCTCTCCTTGGTTTATTAGACTCTTGTGGAAAACAAAGTTTCTTGTAAATTATTTGATATAATTAATTGTGCTTTTCCTCTTTAGGATCAATTATCAACAACCAACAAATAAGAAATGTACAACACATTAACACTTTATTTAGTAGGAATAATATTTAGTAGTAATAAAGAACTTGAAAAAGATGCAGAATGTATCTATGAATTTAATCTGACCAAGTTTAGATTATTATACTTTGGACATATTAACTAAACACCTAGCTCTCTGAAGAAATCTATAATGATGGGGAAAGTAGTAAAAAAGAGAAGACAACCAGAAGCAAAGTGGGTTGACTCAGTTACCATGACAATTAGAGCACTATTAAAAATCCAATTTGGAAACAGATCATTTGAATGATAATTTATCTATGTGGTCACTAAGAGTAAACGCTATCTTGAAGGCACACAATCAATCAAGCAATTATCAGTATCAAAATATTTTTGTACTTCTGGAAGATAAATAGCAAACTGAATCTGGCCCTGATAAAGAAAAAAACATCATATACCCATTTAGTTTTGCAATGCTGTTCTAACAAATCAGTCAGAAATAAAATTTAAATAAAATTTAAAATAATCTTTACTGGTTGAAGAAATGGATTCAAAGTAACAGAATAAATTTAACTTGGACAGATGCAAAGTCATTCATTTAGGAATATTAATGCACTGGTATAAGGTGTAGATAACTAGCTTGGCAATAGATCTTGCAAAAGTTGTAAATTGGATATGAGCAAGCAACTTGATATGGCTGCAAAGAAGGTAAATGCAGTGTTAGAGTGTATCAAGAGAAATATAATTTCCAGATAACAGGAAGTAATTGTTCCATTCTATTTTGCTTTGATTGGATCCCAGTACAATATAAGGGAAGCACAGAATAGGAAATTGGATTCAATGTCTAAATGAATCTTTCCAACTCTATTATTCTCTGTTTCTAATAGCATAGACTACTATTGCCTGGGGGCCTTTACAGATAAACATAGATAATTGATTGTTCCCTTCTTTGCAAATAGATATAAAATAGAAAACTGTATCCTTTGGAAATGAGTTGATTTATAAATAAACATCTTTAGTAAAATTAACCTATTGTTATCTGAATATAATATATTAGTATTTTCCCCAGATCAAATGATCATCAAATGGTTAATAGTTTAATGAGCATATACAGGCTTAATTAACCTTTAAATAAATAGATCATGGCTTATTTTTTTTTCAAATTAACTTAATTCTGCTAGCAGTCAGTAAACACAGTATTCAGAGTTTATTTGTTTTGTTCATCCTATTTCATATATTTCTGCTTCCGAAAGAAGACAGTCCTTTCTCAAACCAGCATTTTTCTTACATGAAGATTTTGTTTCAGTAATTTTGTGTCAAGAGATTAATAGGCTTTTTTAATAGAAAAAAATCTACCCATTTTAAAACTGTAAAATCATCATACTGCATTTTTTTCTTTTGAACCTTCAAAAACATAGTACCAATCTTTTGACTATTTCTGGGTTAACTCAAAAATGAATTATCATCAAGGAGCTACATAATGATTCCCCACCTGAAATTGCCTCTTTGCAATTGGATATGTGTCTCAAACAACTTTTAAGATGAAAATGGTTTCAGCTTTTTCCAGATAATTTTCTGCTATCACATGACCATCCTATTTCAGCTATATTGTAACAAAAGACAGAGCTTGCTGGTTAGTACTGAAGCTCTAATTATAATCATAAAACAGTGCAGGATCTCTGCCAGTTAGGGGCCTTTCTGACTATAGTTTAATTGTCTGAATTTTTTCCCTACTGTATAAAAATGCTGTTATATTGCTTTCTGCAGAAAATACAGTATATGTTTTAATAAGCAACCACTAAGTTTAAATATATAAAATAAAAAATAAATAGATGTCCAGAGTTGTCCAGAGTTATTTTGTTATGAGATGGTGGCAAATAAATTCAACAAATAAAATTAAAAAAAAATTCTGGCAAGAGATGGGCTACACCTAACAAGAACTAGGAAGAACACCAAAGCATAAGTATAATACACAAGACAACCAATCAGATAATGAGAAAGGGAGTGGTATGAAGAAAGGGAACTCCGGTATAAACAGGGGACAAATGCAAGGCAGCCATAATGAGATGAAGGGGAACTGGAACACAGAACAATATAGGTAAGAAATTAGTTAAAAACACCTAGCCACTTAGTATTACTTCAAATTGCTAGGACCAAGTTTATGTGCCAGGTTCTGAAAGATCTGCAAATCTGAGCTTGGAATGATTGAACAAAATTGTTCAGAGTTCCTGGAATATGGAAAAGAAGAAATAGAAAAAAAAGCTGATGTGATTCCAGTCTTCAAGAAGGGGGAAGAAATGGATTCAGGAAAGTACTGAACAATCAGTTTGACGTCAATACCTGGAAAAAGATAATCAAACAACAGATTTGTGAGCACCTAGAACTTCATATGTAGCAAAGTGATCAGTAGAAGCCAGCATGGGTTTGTTCGAAACTGAATATGCCGGACAAATCGTACTGCCTTCTTCTATAAAGTGACTAAATTTGTAGATCATAGAAATGCTGTGATTGTAGTTTACTTGAATTTCAATAAGACATTTGACAAAAAAAGACCATAGCTTACTTCTTGATAAGATAAAACAATATGGGATAGAAGGTATCACCATCACATGGATTTGCAGTTGGATGACAAACCACATGCAGTGTGTAACCATTAATGGAACTACAGCCTCATGGAGGAAAGCAGAGTTCTGTCTTCTGTCCACAACATCTTCATAAATGATCTAGATGAGGGGATAGAAAAGCAATTCATCAAATTTGCATAAGCCACTAAAATGGGGGAATTGCCAACACTTTGGAAGATAGACTCATGATTCAGAAGGAACTTGACAGTCTTGAGCATTGGGCCTTAGCCAACAGGATGTAGTTCAATGGTGAGAAACGTATGGTCTGCAAATTGGCAAGGAAAAAAACAAAAACAAATGCACAGCTATAGCATAGGTGGTACCTGGTTAAACAGTAGTAACTGCAAGAAGGATCTTGGTATCCTAGTGGACTATCATTTAGATATGAGCCAGCAGGTACCAAAAAAGCCAATCTAGTCCTAGGCTGCCTCAACAGAGGGATATCAACAAAATCATAAGAAGTAAATAGTACTGCTCTATACTGCACTAATGAAGCCACACTTGGAGTACTGCATCCAGTTCTGGTCGCCATGATACAGAAAGGACAGATTAAACTGGAAAGAATGCAGAGAAGAGCAAAGGTGGTAATGGTCTATGGGCTAAACACTGTAATGAACAGTTAAGAGTACTAGGTATGTCTAGCCTCATGAAGAAAAGGATTAGGGGTGACATGATAGCTGTTTTCTGATACTTACAGGGCAGTCCCAGGAAGATAGGGATCAACTTATACCTGAAGGCAGGTCAAGATGCTTTTAAAGAGAGATCCAATATGGAATTAAGGAAAAATTTCCTGATAGTAAGAACAATCAATAGAACAGCTTACCTCTCAAAGATTAGGCAGCCATTTGTCTGAGATTCAATAAGTTCTCCTGCCTTGGGCAGGGGGTTGTGTGACATCAGCTCAGAAGAGGAGGAACAGCCAGCTCCAGGGTTTTTGGAGGGGTTGAGGTGGAACACTGAGAAGCTGCCGAAAATTCCAAGCTAGGAATGGAAGGGGCAAACAAGGTGGAGAGGCCATTAATAATGCAGCAAATGATTCATAGTGACCAAACAGGATTTATAAGTGGTAGACAAATGAAAAACAATGTGAGACATATTGTAGATTTATTGGAATTTTTGGAAAGAAATAACCAGGATGCTGAAAAAGCTTTTGATCAATTGGACTGGCAATTTTTATTTAAGGTACCGGAGAAAATGGAGTTTGGGGATAACTTTTTGCAACCTATTAGGGCAATATATCAGAAGCACACAGCTCAAATAATAATTAATGGTAGTTTGACAGAAGCATATAACATTGAAAAGGGGACAAGACAGGGGTGTCCGTTGTCACCTTTGTTGTTTGTTTTAACATTGGAAATATTATTGATTAAGATAAGAGATTCAAATAAAATTAAGGGAATTAAAATAAGAGGTCAAGTTTATAGATTGAGAGCGTTTGCGGATGACTTGGTTATTACATTAAGTCAACCGATTTACTCAGTTGTAGATTTGATGGAGATAATATTGTTATATGGAAAAGTTTCTGGATTTAAGATAAATACGCAAAAAACTAAAATATTGCCTAAAATATGACTACAGAACAAAAGGTTGTTTTAGAAGAACTAACTGGATTTGAAATAGTTAAAAAGACTAAATATTTGGGGGTATATCTTTCAGCTTCAAATGTGAAATTATATAAAAATAATTATGAATTGTTATGGTTAAAAATACAAAAAGAGTTAGATAATTGGAAAAAATTACAATTATCTTTATTGGGAAGAATTGCAGCAGTAAAAAATGAATGTTTTGCCAAAGTTTTTATTTTTGTTTTAAATGATACCTATACTTAAAAAGGATTCAAACTTGGAGGAATGGCAGAAAGGTATTAATAAATTTGTTTGGGCAGGGAAAAGGCCAAGAGTAAAATTTAAGATAATGCAAGATGTACGTGAAAGAGGTGGTCTTAAAATGCCCAATTTTAAATTATATTATGAGGCTGCTGCTTTATCATCAATTAGTGATTGGTTTAACTTAACACAAGGGAGATTATTGAATATAGAGGGTTGTGATTTGTTATTTGGTTGGCATGCATATTTATTGTATGACAAGAAGGTGGATAATGTTTTTAAGACACATATATTAAGGTATGCTCTGTTGCGAGTTTAGAAAAAATATCGATATAAGTTAAATTATAAAATACCAATTTGGGCAATACCTAAAATGCAATAGAAAATATAAATGTGGGATTTAAACATGATGTGACTACATATAAAGAAATTCTTAAGATGGAAAGGAAAAATTTGGTGGAACATGCAGAAGATATTTAAGAAAAAGATAAGGTTTTCTCCACAGTTATTTCTGTTGGGTATTATTACAGATTGTACTGTTATAGATACTAAATTGATGTTGAATTTAATTACGGCAAGACTTTTAGTAGCGCAATATTGGAAGAAGGAGGAACTGCCTACTATAGAAGAGTGGACTTTGAAAGTTTCAAACCTGGCAGAAATGGCAAAGATTTCAGCATATTTGAAAGAACAATCACAACAGAGATATATTGTGGAATGGAGAAGATGGATCGAGTATATTCAGAATAAATATAGGACTAAAAAGTTTCATTTAGCATATGTATAAGTATTAGTTTTATATCATGTATTATTAGGTATTCATTTTTATTAGTTAGTTATTTAGTTATGTTTAAGGGGAATTAAAGTGTGATAGAATTTAATGTGTGTTTTTTTTAGTTAGTTAGCATATTTTAGCTTAAGTTTGTAAAAGTTAATACCCTGTATTCAGCTCTGGGAAGTTGGGGGGGAGGGCGAGGGAGGGTAAGTGGAGGGGAGGGGGAGAGAGGGTAAGTGGGGGGGATATTTCTTAAGTGATATTACATTAATATCACTTAAGAAAATGATCATGAAAATTTTATAGCAAAGAAAAAAAGAAAAGTATTATCCTTTAAAATTTGATGAGATATTTGTTAGTGATCACAGAAAAATATAATGTAATCTAAGATTTGAAGGGCTTTTCACAGCTGAGCAAATACATTAAATGGAATAATCAATAATTATGAAAAATATGACTTACTGTAGACAATAATGAAGCAATTTATAAAGAAGGCTAAAACTAGTTTAGTCTTAAATACTGTATAGTTTAAATGCAATAATGACTTAATTGCTTAGATAAATTAATTTGTGTCCAGCTAAATATCTACAATTAAAAAAAATAATCCTTCAACAAATAGTGTCTCAAGAATAAACTTCATATTTTTATTAGGCCTTACTCATAAATAGCCCTTCTTGCCAATTAATGTCTGATAAACTGAGACTAGAGCAAGCTGTAAAAGCAAACAGCCAAGCTATAGAAATGAAGTTAATCATTGCTGAAATAATCTCTGGCACCAATCTAATCCCTCTGCAGTTTCTTCCTGTCATTTGAACAACTTGACCTTCAGATTCCTTGGAAAATGGTCTACTACTGCTTGCCTACTGTAGTTTTTAAATGCTGACTTTTATGCTTAAATGCTTTTATGCTTAAATGCTGATTCTTATGCTAACTATCTGATTAACTTTGTGTTCATTGTGTTCTTATTCAAAGAACACTCATCCTTACCCCTATTTTAGCTACAGTTATTAGTAAATGGGTCTGAATGGGTCAACCAAACATGAAAGCCATCTCTTGTTAACACTAACTGTAATTTTAACTTGTTTTCTGGATTCATATTTCTCTTTTAAATTGGATTTACACAGTATTTCTGCATAAAAATCTGTGTATAGTCAAATTAAGAAAAATGGAAATAAGCAATCCAATTTCTCCAGTGTTATCACAGAAGACAAATAATTCTGAAACAATCCCATTTATATTATTTCAATATAAAGCATATTTTGAATCGCTTCTCAGACAATGCACTTTAATGTCTTTATCTAACCAATTTGCACATTTTTCCCCTAAAGCATTGATTTGCCTTCTTTATAACATTGTTGGTAGGCAGTATTAAGAAAATAATAATTCTCTGTTTGTCATTTTGCATAATAGAAATGTATTTGCTACAATTTGTATGAAAAATATTAATCATGCAAAAATGTTTAAAGTGCCATAATACACTGGGCATATTGTTTCACTTTGATCAACTGAGCAAGTTGTAAAGAGTAGAAGTGCTTTAGGGTATGCATTAATTATGCTAAATAGAGTATTACTAAATAAAAAATAACAGCCTTACTGCAATTAATAATATAAGAAAAAATTCAGGAAAATTTATCTTTTCATTTCATAATTTTTTTAAAAAAATACACTAGAAATAAAATGGCAAACAAAATTTGGGTAATGCAAATGAACATTTAGGGGTAAACATTTTTTTTGTTAAAGTTTTTATACACAAAGAATATAGATCTGTCCCACATTTCTGGATAATTACTTGTATATTAGGACTGTTCCTACTGTTAGCAAGTATTTTTCCCCTACAACTCTGTAACTTAAATCTATTTTCTTCATGTTTGAATTTTGTACACAATACACAGTGTAAGAACTCCATTCAGATGAGCATAAACACATTACAGCAACCCAGAACAGCAGAAAAATGAAACAGATCATCTATACAACATCTCCCATCAAAATGTGTATCCACATAACTTCATCCAAAAGTGGCTAAGCGTTCAACCCATTTTATAATTTGTAGTTTAAAAATGGTTAGTTGTTTTTTTATTTTCACCATACAGTAAGCTTATTAATCTTTTGACACAAAAATACTGAAACAAAATGTTCATGTAAGCAAAACCAAGATAAGAATATCACTGCCATACATCAGAAACATCTCAGAAACCATCAGCAGACAATTACAACCTCATGGACTCAACATAGCACACAAACCAAATAAAACCCTTCAGAACATCCTAAGTAAACCAAAAGATCCCAGCAACCCCAGAAGAAAAAACAGAAGTCAACTGCCACACACAATGTAAAGACTGCAACAGTCACTATGTAGGACAAATAGGAAAAGACTAGCAGAACACTTCCATGAATATCAACTAGTAGTCTGATGACATAATGAAAACTCTTTCTTTTTTTTTCTTTTTTTATAATATTTTATTAGTTTTCCAATATTTACAATAATGTCTTTAAAAAGCAACGTGGTATCCGAGTTACAATAGTTCCATTTCAGACAAATACATATTATTACAAATCTCCACATTATTTTAACCAATACTTCCTCTCTCTTTTTTCTTCGATATATACTATCTCTTATCTAGATTAACATATTTCTTATTGCTATCCATCAATCATTTAATAGTTTATTTTATTTTATTTTTGAATATATATCCATCAGTCTTTTAGTATATTTCATATTTTAACATTCCATCTTTAAAACATCAAAAACCTTATCTATTTTTTCTAGTTTTAATTTTACATTGATATTAAAATTAAAACCTTTAAGATTTCTCAATTTCATATTACTAAATAACCTCTTTTTCCTTTATACAATTCTCTTCAATACTTAGTAATGTAGTCCAGTTCTCATTTATCTCATTTCCATATCTATATCAATTATACAATATTTAAAGTAATAGTCATTAAGATATAAATCACAAGGAGGAGAAAAAGAAGAGGAAAAAAGAGGAAAAAAAGAAGAAAGAAAAAAGAAAAAGAAAAGAGGAGGACAATAAAATATTCTTCTTTCTCATTTATAGTTTCCACATATTTAAACATTAATCAAAATTTGTTCCATTTTAACATTCAATACATCCTTCATGTCTCTGCATCCAAATATATTAGTTACTTTCTCTCAGTCTTAGCATATATACATCTTAACCCATATTATTTAGAAAAACTCAATATTTCAGTGTTAATATTCATACATTTGTATTTTGTTTATTATTATTATTATTATTATTATTATTATTATTATTATTATTATT
>JAKJMR010000733.1:117742-122742 GCA_024449315.1 Daboia siamensis
TTATTATTATTATTATTATTATTATTATTATTATTATTATTATTATTATTATTATTATTATTATTATGTTAATCAATATTTTTATCTACTCATCAAAACATTCTCGTAATCCCAGTACCATCCTGTCTATTTTAATATTATCTATTTCAGGTCTCTTAAAAATATTCATATTTCTTCAACCTTATTCTTGTTTTCTTCCTTTGCCATGTCAATTTACGCTTCTTTGCCTCAGGGTCATCAAAGCATTCTTGTATTACTATATCATATTGAAGTGGACCCCCCAGTCTCCACCTTTGAAGATTTAAAGAATCTGCCAACAACCCCAAATCTTATTATTTTCACCTCTTGATACAATTGTCCTGGTCCAAATAAACTTCCTTCCATATTTTTTCCATCACCAACTTCAAAAACCTGTATTTGTTGACTATTTAATTCTTCTGCCAATGTATTTAATTGTTCAATTTCTTCTGTTGAATTCTGTCCCAGTAAAATATTAGTTGTAGTCACAGTTTGAATTTGAGTTTGTTTCGTCAAGATACTTTCTAGTTCTTTCCCCAAAGCTCTTATTTCATTGCCAGCTATAGAAAGGAGCTGATATGTTTGGTAAGATATTTCCCACAGAGCATGAATTTGTTTTTGAAACTCTTTCATTGTAAGCTTTCACATCTGATGTTCAAGGTTACTCTTTATCTTGTTTTCTTAAATATTTTCTTGGTTTTTTTTAAAGAGAAAGTCAGAATTGCAATTTCAAATTTAGCCACTGAGTGTCCCCCAAGTACTTTAAAAGTTGTTTTCTTTTATTATTTCTTTCTTAAACATTCTTTTGTTTTCAAAAAATACCCCTGAATTTGTTCACCACCTTCTGAAGGGAGGGTTAAAATCCCCCTCCCTCTCCACAAGGGGGAAAGTACTTAACAGCTTAATTAGGTGAAAATAGATGATTAAGGTACAAGAGAGGAATCTTACCCTCATCTCTTCCATGCTGCTTTAATGTTGCCTGATGGTGATTTGATTTTGGCTGTCTGCAGCCTAGGAGCTGGCCATATTCCTATGGTCAGTCTTTTGTCCGCTGGCACAAAGGGAATGCAGGCACTAATGGAGGGGGTTGCTGCCCCCCACATTTCTGCAAAAGCCCCTTCTCTCTGGACACCCCTCCAGGGGAACTTTAGGACCCCCAGCGATGCAAATCTGGATGTGGAAGATGGGAGCCGTCCTCCAGGCATCCATTTATGGCTGTTGGCAAACCGGAAGCCTTGACATAATGAAAACTCTTTCATTTCGTAGCATATGGACAGTCTTAATCAAAGTTTCAACTGGAAAACTGTGATCAACCTAGACAAAGCCAAGTTCAAAAATGCCAGAGAATTCCTGGAAGCCTGCCTCTGGCCATCAGTAGACACTTAGACATGGAACTTCTGTTTAGGTGTTGCAGTATAACGGATGCAGGAAGATGGGGCTCCATCTCCCATGTTCAATTTCATCCACCCATTCCCTCAGGAAAAGAAAAGCTGCGAACTAATTGCTTGGGGGAAAACAGAGAAAATTACAAGATTAATTTGGAATCAATACAGATATATAGCTTTAAAATTTGGGGACTAAAAGTGCTTTTAAGACTTTTGTAGAAAAGACACTTGAAAAGCTTGCAATATAAGTTTGGATTTAAAAAGCTGGAAGACGGCATAAACGACATCTAGTGGTGAACCATGGCTCTGCAATCTATTATGGTTAAAGGAAACTTGGCTTTAAGTCCAGACTCAGATAAGACTTTTGTTGTCCTTGGAAAAGGGAAAATAAAACTGTTGGGCTACTTATCTGTGTGGCAGAGACGATAAACTATTTTGAAACTGGCCTGCCTAGATTACAAATACAAATTCTAACTGACTTATAGAGCTGTGTCATGGAACTATTTTCCTGTAGAAGAAACATGCATTACTGAATGAGATGATGGAATACTTTTTATTATAAACCTGAGTGTTCTTCCAAAAATACTTTAATCAAATTATCTTTCTTATTCCAAATAATAAACACAAAACTAGAGGAAGAACTACTTGATAATTCAAATGCATTGACTTGGAAAGTTAATTGGCAAAAGATGAAAGCTAGAGTAAGATTGAAGAAAATAGAGATTTTGACCCATTACATGGGATATTATATTATTAAATAGATGTTTGAACATGGCTAAGAGAATAGATAATTGTTAGAAATAAAAGTATTATTATAACTAGAAAGATAGGATCTGCAGCTAGAATACTATATTTTGATATGAGAAGGGAAATACAAAAATGCTAAGAGGGTCTGAATAAGGAAAGCTTTTGGTTATCCCCAAAAAATTATTATGAGAAAACTAGAAGCGATAGGCACACTTTGAACCTTGATGGAAAATCATTTTTTAAAAAAAGTGTAAAAAACAGGATTTTGATTGAACAAATGGATTTTAAGTGCAAATGCAATTGAGATATGTTTTGGTTAGAAAAGATATTTTAAACTGACACTATTGATATTATGGATAGTATTATAAAAATGTGATAAAGATGATGATATTCAATTGTATATGTATTAACAGCAATAAGAATTGTATTTGCCTAGTGTGGAAAAATGGAAGAAGAAAGGAAGCACTGGAATCTAGATTGAGGAAAATATATATCACTGAATTACTAATGGACCCAGAAAACACATTGTTAAGTCCTTATGATTACAAAATTAGAAATTAATAAAATATTTATTAAAAAATAAACACTTAGACATAAACAAAATCTACATACTGTGCAAAAGAGACAATCAACAAGCAAAAAGGGAACTAAAAGACCAAAACATCTCCCCAGCAACAATCAACACCCAGATAAGCATAAATAACATTAAGATTAACATCAGATCAACAATCAAGATGTTAACAGTACCAATCAAGGAATTGCCAAACAAGCTAACAGTAAACAGCCAAACCAAAGAAACCAACATTGACAGGGTGCCACTAGAATATAAACTGACATCAAACCCCATTGCTTACTAGCACTGTGATGTTACCTAGTTTGGGTAGTGAAACATCTGCAAGAAAACAGCCAAGCTCAGAGAGCACCAAGGACCCTCATTTCAACTCTGAGCTACAAATATTTTCCTTTATCACTAATCTACTTTATACTTACATACTGTGCTTTCAAAAAGTTATGCCTCCCCTTCCAAAAATATTTTTATAAAAGGTATACTAAAGCTGATACACATATATTCTTATTTCATCATAATTGTAGCCTAAATTACTCAGGGTTGCCATTTTGGGATATTATGAGGAAATGGATTCTAGTATTTTATTTTATATTATAAATACAGATATATTCAAAATGTGGTTTTTTTTAATGAAGCGTTTTGGATCCAACCATCATTAGGACTGAGATAAGTTAGAAATTCTAGTAATTTTTTTGGAAAAAAAATGCATTTTATTTTGGATTGTTGGCAAACCCTCTCCTGTCTGGTGCAGTTCTTTTCTTAATTAGCACCAATAACTGGACGTGTGTGGATATGAATTCACACACATATGCAAGAATCATTTTGAGTAGTGGTGCTTGAGTTTTTTTAAAAAAAACAAACACATACAAACAGAGAGAAAGAGAACGAGAACGAGAAATATACTAGATAAATAACTGTAAACAAGCAATAAATTAAATATGCCTAAATCTATATCTAGTTAGTTACTATGGTTCCCTTAAATATATTAAATATAGGACATGCTGCTATTGGTACTAAAATATATTGGTGATAGAGTTCCTTCCCCCACCCCCCAAATGTAATGACTAAATATCCCAAGAACCCAATATGAACGATGGATGGATTGATAGAAGAATGGATTGATAGAAGAATGGATGAATAAACTTCTGTTTTGCCTGGTGAAGTTCTGGACAGCTTTTCAATAGCTGTCAACTTTTCAATAGTTTTTAAGTTCCTATTAACTTGTGTTATTTTCTTTATCCCATTGCTTTTCTACAAGATTATGGGCGTTTGTTTGTTTGTTTGTTTCAAGCTTCCATTCACCATTGTCTGCCCTGTATCAGTCATCAGAGATTACTGTCTATATTTTTTTTTTACTTTTTTAAAAAAAAGAAATCAAGCATCAGATATTGAGTTCTTATTATTTCTTATACAGTAGGTGGAAAATCCGAAATGTATAGATTTCTGCTTTGCTGATCTTTAGAACTCTTTTAGAATTTTTAAATTTATTTGTGTTCCAGTATTTGAGGGGCTGCCATAAAGAAAAGAGGTCAACCTATTCTTCAAAGTACCTGAAGGTAGCAGGTACCAATTTTACTTGGAATCAGAAGCATAGACATAATAATTCAGATCAAGTTTGACTCCTATGGAGACAAAAGTTCACTATATCAAATTGCTTTTAGTAATAACTCAATCTCTTCCAAAGGTATTCTAATAATCTCTTTAATATAGTCCATCTTCTCTTTCCTCTATTTTGCTTATCTTGCCCAAGCATAAGATATTTCCTAGTACATTAGCTTCTCATATTACATTCCCAAGTATCTATCTTTGATCATGTTCTCAAAACAGTAGTCAATTTTACTTGATCCAAGACTGATTGAGAGTTGGGTCACTCACCTTAAAATCCAGATAGCTTGGGTCAAGAAGCATCCAATCCAGAAGTGGCCACAAATTACATCTTTCTACTTATCATGAACACTTCCATTTTAGCTTGATTTATTTTTCATTTGTTTGTCTCTCATTCAATCCATTCCAAAAAGGAGAATTGTTCAGTGTTTTATTTTCAATATGTCTTTACTGTTTTCCTGTTTATTTCATAGTCTCCCCCCACCAATTCCTTTTCCTTCTTTGTAAATAAGTTTAAATAATATTTCAATATTTAAGCTAAGCAACCCACAGGATATAGAGACCTTAAGCAAAAATATTGAATATATGTCTCTAATTTTCACCTCTGGATTTGTAATGCCAGAGAAAGAGTGACAGTACTATATATTACTACATTGTCTTGTACTAATGATCTAATT
>JAKJMR010000733.1:125242-129906 GCA_024449315.1 Daboia siamensis
GTGCAAAAGTAATCTGGAATTGGCTCTACTAAGGTAAGTTTTACTTCTAAAGAATATTCCATGACTTGCATAATTAAGACTGAAATTCTATTTTCTATTTTAGAGTAGTGTAAACTTTGCTAAATTATGAAGAACTGCATATAAATGTAAAGGCAACTTCCAACATGTTGCTTGCTAAAACAGAGCACCAAAATAACACCTTGCAATAATGTGTCTTAGGCATTCAAAGAATAGCAAGTGAAAAGCTGTGCATGCTGATGTTGCACCATGACATCATGATACATATTTATCATTTCAACATCAGTATGATTGGCAATGGAGATATACATAAGAAGTGTAATATCCAAGGTCAGTCAAATTATTTTTACTAGAGGCAGAGAAACCAACAAATACCTTTCCAGCTGCGAAAATAATCTTTCCATACCATTTAACTTGAAGTATTACCATTTCACAAAAAGTTGAGGAGCACCTAAGAGCAATTCAATTTATCAATTATATTGAGTAATTTAACAAGACAACAGGCCAGATAGTTTTCTGAAAGAGATAATAGCCTTAGTGAAGGTGAGCTGAATAAGCATAGTGTAGTAGACACATTTCACATATTGCCATTGTCAGAGAATGGCAGCCTCTTTTGGCCTTCTGAAGATAGGACATTGAATTCAGAATAATACAGGAGCAGAAATCCTCTATGTATGTTATCATGTCTGTGTTGGCAAATGGAGGTGTTAGCAAAACAGATCATTGTGTTCCCATGTTTGAAAATGGTTTATCAAGCTTTATTGAAGTAGTTAGAATATTTTGCTTAACTTATACACCCAAACATATTTGTTCATTTATTTGCTACATTTAGAGTTTCTCCAGTTTACAACTTGTGCTAAATTTAGAGATAGTCATTATTATGTTAGGCAGAACTGCAAACAACACATAATAGTTGGCTTCCATTACCCGCGACTGTGTGTGTTTTTATACTCCTTAAAAGAAAAAAGCTCATGTAGCTTCCTCCCACCCTAGTCTTACGGTGTTTAATCTCAAGGATGTGGGGGAAACCCTTGCTCTACAAAATAAATTTTATTTGGACTATTTATATGTATTGTTTTGTGTACTGAATGGATAACAGCAAGGTACCATACAGCTACTGAATGGATAACAGCAAGGTACCATACAGCTACTGAATATTCTAACAATCATTATTGCTTTCATTTCATTTTAACAAATGTTATTTAATTACCTAGAATCAATGAAATACACTAACAATTTTATTCTCCATAAAAGGGATAAAGATTTTTGGGTTTTGAGATCAGTTTCTTTGATTTCAGTGGATCTGATTTATGAATAATTTTAGGTGCCTTGGATCAGATCTAAAGAAATAGGAGAATCTAATTCCACAGAATAGCTGATGAAATATGATAAGAGGTTATTTTTCATAAAATAGAATAGAACAGAATAAATAGAATAGAATAGAATAGAATAGAATAGAATAGAGCTGGAAGTGACCTTGGAGGTCTTCTAGTCCATCCCCCAGCTCAAGCAGGAGAACCTATAGCATCTAGACAAGTGACTGTCTAGTTTCTTTTTAAAAAATCTCTAGGGATGGAGCACCCACAATTTCTGGGGGCAAGCTATTCCACTGGTTAATTGTCCTCACTGTCAAGAAGTTTCTCCTTAATTCCAGGTTGCTTCTATCTTTGATCAGTTTCCAACCATTGTTTCTCATCCTTCCCTCTGGTGTTCTGGTGAACAACATTACCCCATCGTCTTTGTTAAAGCCCCTCAGATACTTGTCTTCTGGGGTGTTGGCTACTCCTGCCAGTTTGGTGTTATCTGCAAATTTGATGAGTTCCCCTTTAATTCCCTCACCTAAGTCATTAATGAAGATATTGAAGAATACTGGGCCTAGGACGGAACTTTGTGGTACCCCACTGCTTACTTCTCTCCATGTATATGTAGTGCCATTGAGGACTACTCATTGGGTATGGTTTGCCAGCCAGCTAAAGATCCATGTAGTGGTGATGTTGTCTATTCCACCTTTGTCTAACTTACCAAGGAGTAGGTTATGGTGTATTTTATCAAATGCCTTACGGAAGTCTAAGTATACTACATCCACGGTATTTCACTGGTCTACTAGTTTGGTCACTTTGTTGAAGAATGAAATAAGGTTGGTTTGGCATGATCTGTTTTTGACGAACCTGTGCTGGTTCCTGGTTATAAATTTGTTTGCTTCTAGTTGTTCACAGATCTGCTTTTTTGATTAACTTTTCTAGGATCTTCCCAGGTATTGATGTGAAACTGATTGGTATGTACTTTCCTGGGTCCATTGTTTTCCTTTCTTGAAGATAGGAACCACATCAGACATTTTCCAATCCTCAGGTACTTCCCCTGTGCTCCAGGATTTTTGAAAGATGTGGTGCAGTGGTTCTGAGATAACAGTTTCCTCAAAACTCTGCTATGTAATCTGCCAGGCCCTGGTGATTTATATTCATCAAGGATGGATAGGTATCCTCTTACCATTTTCTTGCTTATTTTATTTTTTATTTTATTTTATTTTAATTCCATTTATATCCCGCCCTTCTCCGAAGACTCAGGGCGGCTTACAAGCTTAGCAGTAGCCTTCATTCTATGTATATGCCTGCTTGTTAGGGCTTTCACACACACCCCAAGCGGCATTATTACAAAGTCAGCTTATTGCCCCCAACAATCTGGGTCCTCATTTTACCTACCTCGGAAGGATGGAAGGCTGAGTCAACCTTGAGCCTGGTGGGATGCGAACCTGCACTAATTGCAGGCAGCTGGTGTTACTTAAGGAGGCATTAGCCCACTGCTCCACCAAGGCTCTAATTTTAAATTTTAATTTTTGTTTCTAATTTGTCTTTTGCAGTGGGTTTTTTGGTATGTTGGGCTATGGTTTCTTTTTGTGTGAAGACTGATGTAAAGCATGAGTGGCTCTGCTTTCTCCCTGTTGCTTGTTATTTCCTTGCCATCTTCTCTCTGTAGTGGACCTATAGTTTACTTGACTTTTTCTTGTTGTTAATATGTTGGAAGAAACTTTTTTTATTATCCATGATTTCTGTTGCAAGTCTTTGTTTGTTCTGAGCTTTTGTTTTCCTGACTTCATCTTTGCATGTTCTGGCTGTTTGCTGATAATCAGCCTTAGTTATGTGCCTGTATTTCCATTTTTTATATTTGCCCTTTTTGTCTTTCACTTTGTCAGAGAGACCTTTGTTTAGGCATGCTGGTTTCTTCTTGAATTTCTTGTTTTTTTTGTGTGTGTTTTTTTTCTAGTGATATTGTGCTGGTCTGGGCTTTTAGGATTGCATTTTTGAGAGCTTCCCATGCTTCTTGGATTGTTTTCCACGTTAAGATTTTCATCCATGTGATCTAACCTGAACTACTAAAAGTAGTAATAACTTCTTTGAAAGATTTTCAGTCATGGCAGATGACTGCCAGATTGACAGAGATTCAGGATGGAATCAGACTACAAATAGATGGTATTTGCATTATTATAGAGTCTGAATAGTTATAGTTATGTTGCATATAACTCTTTACTTTACATAATGTTTATTATTTCACTTTTTTCTCAGTGGGTTTATGCTATGTTTGCAAAGTGTTCTTCCTGGTTTCCTTTCCTTTGCTTGTTTCTTTAGCAGCTGACCAAGACATTTTCAGTCCTAATCCTATATTGGTGATTTATGGTTCATTGCACAATCAGCCAAATATTTAAACTGGATTCGGCATTTTTATCCACCTATCAAGTCCTTCCCAAGGACCCGGGATGGACAGAGGTTGTTTGAGGGTGTTAAGGTGTCATTGCAGAATTTAACCTGTTCCAAGTTAAGCTGCCTTTGCAATTGATTAATGGTGGTTTGGCCAATGCCAATGGTGTTCAGTTGTTTTGGAACTGCACTCAAGGTGCCTATTACTATTGATATTATCTTTGCTTAATTGTGCCACAGTTGTTCTATTTCTATTTGCAGGTCTTTGAATTTTGATGCCAACGTTTTTGCAGTTATGGATTATATTTATAAAGGAATCCACGTAATGCTTAGCCTTTTTGTCCTTGGTAAATCTGAAACTCTAATATATGTTTTCTAAGATCTGCCTGCCTTCCAAGTCAATGTTACCTAGAAATTTTCTCATATCATAAGTACTCTGAATTTCTTTTTCTAATGGCTGTTTTGTGCCTTAGCCATAAAGCAAATTTGTTAATAAAAGCATACAATGTATCAAACTATTAAACTGTTGTTATTATATTTTTGGATTGTGGTTGATTAAATATCATTGTCTTTTAGTGACCATACAGACATTGTTCTCCATGACCAACTATTTCTAATCTGGCCTTTCAAGTCTTCTAGCAATGCATTCATTATCACTACACCTGAGCCCATCCACCCTGCTTTTTTTCCAACATGTTCTATTAGTATTGACTGTAGTAAAGATAAATGGATCTGTGGCCATAAAAATTAATTTTCAAAATAATTAAAAGCATGTAAGAAAAGTTTTAACTTAGCTGTGCTGGCACAGTGGTTTGAATGAAGTATTGCAGGCTAATTCTGCTGACTGGCAATTGCCAGAAGTTCAGCAGTTCAAGTCTCCCTGGTTTAAGGTTGATTGAGCCTTCCTTCCTTCCTTCCTTCCTTCCTTCCTTCCTTCCTTCCTTCCTTCCTTCC
>JAKJMR010000733.1:129916-167224 GCA_024449315.1 Daboia siamensis
TCCTTCCTTCCTTCCTTCCTTCCTTCCTTCCTTCCTTCCTTCCTTCCGAGGTCAGTAAAAAGATGGTTCAGATTGTTGGGGGCAATATTCTGACTCTATAAACTGCTTAGAGAGAGCTGTAAAGCACTTTGAAATGATATATAAGTCTAAGTTCTATTGCTATAGCTATTAAGTAAAGTGTTGCTTTTTATCTGATTGTTGTGCACTGCCCAGAGTTACTTTCAGTAAGATGCATTGGTACATTTGATAAAAAAATATCAATTATAAATTAAGGTGTTTATATGAATACATTCATTTTTCACATACACATTTAAAGGTCATAGCATAGGTACAATGAGTGAAATGTATGTTGTCAACTCCTAATCTGTATCGAGAGAAAGACATATGCTACTGTTTAATATGTGCAAAGAATTAATTAACAGCTAGTGATAATGAAGAAGAATGCTGAGACATAGATAAATTGAGTCTGATTGGGGCTGCACAGACTCTTCAAGTGATTAATTGCAAGAAGGCAGCATTAGCAGAAGAAGCATGTTACAAAGCAGTTTCTAATTATTTGCTGCAGAGACCTTTTAAAAAGAAATTGTAGAACTGGGAATAGAGACTCATTAAGAGGGTAAGAAGTGGAGGCCTTTAATGCTTTCTGCCTTAGATATTTCATTTGCATGATACAGGAACATTTCCCAACTAATTTGCAGAAGGGTCAAGAACATTGTGAAAATAGCATACCTTAACCCTGCTTTAATTTTCCTGTGGTGGATATTACAGTGTATCATAAGACAATTTGCATTAACATTTTCTCCTAAGAAGGCATTTTCATTTATTCAACTCAGTCGGTTTCCAGAAGTCTAGACTTCAAATGTTCAAATTTGGTATTACTGTATACTGTAATCTAGTTGCTATTTTTTAAACATTCTTTGGGGCATATAAACAAACAAACAAACAAACAAACAAACATTAAATCCCAAACTCATATCAATTCTTTCTCTAACATCAGGCTAAAGCAATACTTCATTGCAAAAAACGTACTATGCATTATATATAAAACTTACTCTACAGGGTCTCCTTGTGTTATACTGAATTATCCAATTTCTTAAAACATAGCCACATAATAATAATAATAATAATAATAATAATAATAATAATAATAATAATAATAATAATAATAATAATAATAATGATGATGATGATGATGATGATGATGATGATGATGATGTAAGTTGGAAGGGACCTTGGAAGTCATCTAGTCCAACCCCCTGCTCAGGCAGGAAACCCTATACCATTTCAGGCAAATGGCTGTCCAATCTCCTCTTAAAAAGTTCCAGTGTTGGAGCATTCACCACTTCTGGAGACAGGCTGTTCCACTGATTAATTGTTCTAACTGTCAGGAAGTTTCTCCTTAGTTCTAGGTTGCTTCTTTCCTTTACTAGTTTCCATCTGTTGCTTCTTGTCCTGCTTTCAGGTGCTTTGGAGAATAGCTTGACTCCCTCTAAAAAACTGGGTGCAGTATTCCAGGTGTGGCCTTACCAAGGCATTGTAAAGTGGTATTAGTACTTCATGTGATCTTGATTCTATCCCTCTGTTAATGCAGCCTAGCACTGTGTTGGCTTTTTTGGCAGCTGCAGCACACTGCCGGCTCATATTTAAGTGATTGTCTACTAGTACTCCAAGATCCCTCTCACAGTTACTACTATTGAGCAAGGACCACCTATACTATACTTGTACATATGATTTTTCCTGCCTAAATGTAGAACCTTACTTTTTTCATTTTGAATTTCATTTTGTTAGATAGCGCCCAGTGTTCGAGTCTGTCCAAATCCTCCTGTATTTTAAGCCTATCTTCTGGAGTATTGGCTATTCCTGCCAGCTTGGCGTCATCTGCAAATTTAATGAGTTCCCCATCTATCCCCTCATCCAAATGTTGAAGAGCACTGGGCCCAGAACAGAGCCCTGGGGCACCCCACTACACACTTCCTTCCATGTAGATGAAGTTCCATTGAGGACCACATGCTGAGTAGGCCTGCCAGCCAGCTATGAATCCATCTGGTGGTGATGCTATCTAACCCACATTTTTCTATCTTATCAAGTAGTAGGTTGTGATCTACTTTATCAAATGCCTTACTGAAGTCCAAGTAAATTATATCTACAGCATTCCTCTGGTCCACTAATTTTGTCACTTGGTCAAAGAATGTAATAAGATTTGTTTGGCATGATCTGTTTTTGACAAACCCATGTTGACTTTTAGTGATGACTTTGTTTGCATCAAGGTGTTCACTGATTTCTTGTTTTATTATCTTTTCCAGAATCTTCCCAGGTATTGAGGACAGGCTGATAGGTCTGTAGTTTCCTGGATCTATTTGTTTCCCTTTTTTGAAGATGGGAACTACATCAGCTCTCTTCCAGTCCTCTGATAGTTCCCCAGTGCTCCAGGATCTTTGAAAAATATAGTTCAGTGGTTCTGAGATCACATCTGCCAGTTCCTTGAGAACCTTGGGGTGTAATCCATCTGGTCCTGGTGATTTGAACTCATCTAGGCTGGACAGGTGCTCACTTACCATTTTCTTGCCTATCTTAACTTGCCTTTCTATTCTGTTTTTTATGGCACTGGTTTTGGTAGGTTGGACAGTTTTTTCCCTTTGTGTAAAGACAGATGAAAAAAATGAATTAAATAGTTCTGCTTTCTCCCTGTTATAATAATAATAATAATAAAGTTGGAAGGGACCTTGGAGGTCATCTAGTCCAACCCCCTGCTCAGGCAGGAAACCTTATACCATTTCAGACAAATGGCTGTCCAGTCTCTTCTTAAAAGCTTCCAGTGTTGGAGCATTCACCACCTCTGGAGGTAGGTTGTTCCACTGGTTAATTGTTCTAACTGTCAGGAAGTTTCTCCTTAGTTCTAGGTTGCTTCTCTCCTTGACTAGTTTCCATCCGTTGCTTCTTGTCCTGCTTTCAGGTGCTTTGGAGAATAGCTTGACTCCCTCTTCTTTGTGGCAGCCCCTGAGATATTGGAACACTGCTATCATGTCACCCCTCACTCTTCTCTTCGTTAAACTACACATACCCAATTCCAGCAACCGTTCCCTATATGTTTTAGCCTCCAGCCGCCTAATCATCTTTGTTGCTCTTCTCTGTACCCTTTCTAGAGTCTCAACATCTTTTTTACATCGTGGTGACCAAAACTGGATGCAGTATTCCAGGTGTGGCCTTACCAAAGCATTGTAAAGTGGTATTAGTACTTCACGTGATCTTGATTCTATCCCTCTGTTAATGCAGCCTAGCACTGTGTTGGCTTTTTTGGCAGCTGCAGCACACTGCTGGCTCATATTGAAGTGATTGTCTACTAAGACTCCGAGATCCCTCTCACAGTTACTGCTATTGAGCAAGGTACCACCTATACTATACCTGTGCATTTGATTTTTCCTCCCTAAATGTAGAACCTTACTTTTTTCACCATTGAATTTCATTTTGTTAGATAGTGCCCAGTGTTCGAGTCTGTCCAGATCCTTCTGTATCTTAAGCCTATCTTCTGGAGTATTGGCTATTCCTGCCAGCTTGGTGTCATCTGCAAATTTGATGAGTTCCCCATCTATCTCCTCATCCAAATCATTAATTAAGATATTGAAGAGCACTGGGCCCAGAACAGAGCCCTGGGGCACCCCACTACACACTTCCTTCCATGTAGATGCGGTTCCATTGAGGACCACACGCTGAGTACGGCCTGTCAGCCATCTACGAATCCATCTGGTGGTAATGCTATCTAACCCACATTTTTCTATCTTGTCAAGTAGTAGGTTGTGATCTACCTTATCAAATGCCTTACTGAAGTCCAAGTAAATTATATCTACAGCATTCCTCTGGTCCACTAGTTTTGTCACTTGGTCAAAGAATGTAATAAGATTTGTCTGGCACGATCTGTTTTTGACAAACCCATGTTGACTTTTAGTGATGACTTTGTTTGCATCAAGATGTTCGCTGATTTGTTGTTTGATTATCTTTTCCAGAATCTTCCCAGGTATTGAGGTCAGGCTGATAGGTGTGTAGTTTCCTGGATCTACTTTTTTCCCTTTTTTGAAGATGGGAACTACATCAGCTCTCTTCCAGTC
The DNA here is from genome assembly GCA_024449315.1 of Daboia siamensis. Taxonomy (NCBI): domain Eukaryota; kingdom Metazoa; phylum Chordata; class Lepidosauria; order Squamata; family Viperidae; genus Daboia; species Daboia siamensis. The sequence continues at coordinate 134,020 of JAKJMR010000733.1, forward strand.
CTCTGGTAGTTCCCCAGTGCTCCAGGATCTTTGAAAAATATAGTTCAGTGGTTCTGAGATCACGTCTGCCAGTTCCTTGAGAACCTTGGGGTGTGATCCATCTGGTCCTGGTGATTTGAACTCGTCTAGGCTGGACAGGTGCTCACTTACCATTTTCTTGCCTATCTTAACTTGCGTTTCTATTCTGTTTTTTATGGCACTGGTTTGGGTAGGTTGGACTGTTTTTTCCCTTTGTGTAAAGACAGATGCAAAAAATGAATTAAATAGTTCTGCTTTCTCCCTATTGCTTGTCACCTTCTTGTCACTTTCCCCCACTAATGGACCAATCATTTCCTTAACTTTTTTCTTGTTTTTTATATGTTGAAAGAAGCATTTTTTGTTATTTTTGACTTTGGTTGCAAGCCTTAGTTCATTTTGAGCTTTAGCTTCCCTCACTTCATCTTTGCAAGCACGGGCTATTTGCTGATATTCTGCCTTAGTTATATGTCCCTCTTTCCACATCTTATACTTGTCCTTTTTATCTTTCAGTTTATCAGAGAGTTCTTTATGCAGCCATGCTGGTTTCTTTTGAGAGCTGTTATTTTTCTTCTTTGTTGGTATTGTACTAGACTGGGCCTTTATTATCTCACTTTTCAAAATTTCCCAAGCTTCTTGAGTTGTTCTCCCCTTGAGGATTCTCATCCAAGGAATTCTTCCCAAGGTCTCTCCAAGTTTATTGAAATTAGCTCTTTTAAAATCCAAGACTCTAGTTTCGCTGTGTTCTATTGCTTGTGCTTCCAGAATGTTGGATTCCAATATTGCATGATCACTTCCCCCCAAAGTTCCTGTGGCTTCAACACTTTCTATTATTTCATCTCTGTTAGTAAGAATTAAATCCAATATGGCTAATCCCCTAGTTCCCTTCTCTACTTTTTGGGAGAGAAAGTTGTCTGCTAGGTTTGTCAGGAATCTGTTTGATCTTCCACTTGGTGCAGAGTTTGTCTCCCAGTTGTTATCAGGGTAATTAAAGTCCCCCATTACTATTGTGATGTGCTTCCTACATACCTTAGTTAGCTGACTAGCAAAAAGTTCATCTATTTCCTCTGCTTGGTTGGGCGGCCTATAGTATACACCTATGGCAATGTCATTTTTTAAATTTGTATATTAATAGATATATGAAAGCCAGCCTGTTGTAATGGTTCAAGAATGCTAGAAGACTTTGGGACAAACATTGTCTCCAGAAAAAGGAAATGATAAACCAGTTCTTAAAATGTTATCTAGAAAGCTGTGTGGCTGTGTCCAAGTACTGTAGATGCAAGGAGTCAAATCTTAGTCAAAGGAAAACTTACTAGCTTTTTATGTATTTATTTCTGCTATACAAACCAGAGAAGAGCATCTAAGCCATCTTTAAGCTGCCTTAGCTGTGGGCCACAGGATTGGAAAAGATCAGTTTACATTCCAATTCCAAAGAAAGGCAGTGCCAAAGAATTTTTTATTTATTTATTTTAATTCCATTTATATCCCGCCCTTCTCCGAAGACTCAGGGCGGCTTACAAGCTTAGCAGTAGCCTTCATTCTATGTATATGCCTGCTTATTAGGGCTTTCACACACACACCAAGCGGCATTATTACAAAGTCAGCTTAATTGCCCCCAACAATCTGGGTCCTCATTTTACCTACCTCGGAAGGATGGAAGGCTGAGTCAACCTTGAGCCTGGTGGGATGCGAACCTGCACTAATTGCAGGCAGCTGGTGTTACTTAAGGAGGCATTAGCCCTCTGCTCCACCAAGGTTCAAACTATCGCACCATTGCACTCATTTCTCATGCTAGTAAAGTCATGCTTAAAATCCTACAAGCTAGACTTCAGCAGTATGTGGATCGAGAACTACCAGAAGTACAGGCAGGATTTCGAAGAGGCAGAGGAACTAGAGATCAAATTGCCAACATACGCTGGATCATGGAGAAAGCTAGGGAGTTCCAGAAAAACATCTACTTCTGCTTCATTGACTATGCTAAAGCCTTTGATTGTGTGGATCATAACAAACTGTGGCAAGTTCTTAAAGAGATGGGAGTACCAGACCATCTTATTTGCCTCTTGAGTAACCTATATGCGGGTCAAGAAGCAACAGTGAGAACTGGACATGGAACCACTGATTGGTTCAAAATTGGGAAAGGAGTCCGGCAAGGCTGTATACTGTCGCCCTGCCTATTTAACTTATATGCAGAGCACATCATGAGAAAGGCTGGGCTAGATGAATCAAAAGCAGGAATTAAGATTGCCGGAAGAAATATCAACAACCTTAGATACGCAGATGATACCACTCTAATGGCAGAAAGTGAAGAAGAACTAAAGAGCCTCTTGTTGCAGGTGAAGAAGGAGAGTGCAAAACTTGGGTTGAAACTTAACATTAAGAAAACCAAGATCATGGCATCTGGCCCTCTCAATTCCTGGCAAATAGATGGGGAAGAAATGGAGGTAGTGACAGATTTTATTTTCCTGGGCTCCAAGATCACTGCAGATGGGGACTGTAGCCAAGAAATTAAAAGACGCTTGCTCCTCGGGAGGAAAGCCATGGCAAATCTAGACAGCACACTAAAAAGCAGAGACATCACCCTGTCAACAAAAGTGCGTATAGTTAAGGCTATGGTCTTCCCAGTTGCAATGTATGGCAGTGAAAGTTGGACCATAAAAAAGGCTGAGCGCCAAAGAATTGAGGCCTTTGAACTCTGGTGCTGGAGAAGACTCCTGCGAGTCCCTTGGACTGCAAGGCGATCAAACCGGTCAGTCCTAGAGGAGATCAATCCTGACTGCTGTTTAGAAGGCCAGATCCTGAAGCTAAAACTCAAATACTTTGGCCACCTAATGAGAAAGAAGGACTCACTGGAGAAGAGCCTAATGCTGGGAAAGATCGAGGGCAATAGAAGAAGGGGACGACAGAGAATGAGGTGGCTGGATGGAGTCACTGAAGCAGTAGGCGTGAGCTTGGATGGACTCCAGAGGATGGTGGAGGACAGGAAGGCCTGGAGGAATGTTGTCCATAGGGTCGCGATGGGTCGGACACGACTTCGCAGCTAACAACAACAACAACAACAAGCTGTGGGCTAAGAATGATACTTCTGGGCAGACTTGTTCTCTGGTTAGTTGGACATCAGGATCTCATGGTAAGAAAACCTCTAGGGATGTTACCATAATGACTCTTTGGGATCTTTTTTATTATAGATATAGGACTTTTGTCCTGTCTTTATTATTTTTTAAATAATAAAAATAAATATTCAAAATTTTTAAGCTGACAATACTCCTAATACTCCTTCCACCATTTTACCCACCACAACAATCTTGTGAGGAAGATCAGGCTAAGAGAGAGTGACTGGTCTAAAGCCCTTTTATACTGTAAATCACGCTTGGGTATTTCTTGTGATTTATTTTCTTGCAACTTAAAATCTAAATAAAAGTGTCTGCTTCTAAAGCTTTAGAAAATATGGATATAGGGATATTCAGCTAGGCTATTAAGATCAGTGGATAGTCTATTTGTTATCCACCTTTCCATATTATTCCAATACATTTATCATTGCCATGTTAGCCACACTGCTTGGTTTGTAATGATAAGTTGCATTGTTTCATCTATTTTGTGGGCTTCTACTCCATTTCATATGAAAATGAATTGCATACTGAAAAATATACATAGAGTTAGAATCAGAATCAAAATAGAGCTGGAAGGGAACTTGGAGGTCTTCTAGTGCAGCACCCTGCTCAAGCAGGAGAGCCTATATCATTTCAGACAAGTGGCTATCCAGTCTTCTCTTCAAAACCTCCAGTGATGAAGCACCCACAGCGTAGCTCTTCTGATTCCATCTTGAAACCAGATAAAGTTCAATTTAGCAAAAAGAGTTTGCTCTATTTCCACATCCATCTTTTGTTTTAGGGTCCCCCCCCCCCGCCGCCAGAATGTATTAACAGTGCAAGAATGTAGATGAAAAGAAAGGCAGTTTTGCCAATTAGTCCTTCTGGCAAAACTGCTGGCAGCAGCTGCAGAAGCCAAGAAGTTATGAGCAGCTTGTACATATGCAGGAAGAAGTATAGAACAAGGACTGTGATGCCAGATGGCTGTGATGATTTATCTCCGACAATGGTGTAATTCTTTTCTTTACCTTCAGTTGCTATATAATTCATATCCTGTAATAAACCATTTCTCTTATTTCTTTTGCTGGAAAGCAAAAGAAGAGAAGTCTCTTTTAAAATGTCTCCTCCAATATTTTGCTCTTCTATGAAGGGCTAAATTATTCTAGAAGTATCTAGAAATATGAAGTAATTGGCAAAAGGGCAAATGCTGGGGAGAAGTGAGTATACAGCACTCTTACATATTATGATGATGAAAAAATGTCATGATGTAACAATGTAGATGATATTTATGTATGTATCTATGTATGCATGTATGTATTTACGTACAGTATGTATGTATTTTATGTATGCATTTATTATTTATTTATTAGATTTGCATGGCTCTTATCTTAAAACACAGCTCTGGGTGACTGACAAATAAAAGTGTGAACCATAATAATATAAAACACAACCAAAACTCAGCAGATCAGTCATCCACTTGGCATGTCCCAACAATCAAACCACAATCACCTCATTTTACCCAGCACCTGGGTGTAAAGCCAGTTCTTGATGGCCTTATGGAAGGTAGATCATGGGGAGGAACGTGTTCCAGAAAGTAGATACAGTGAAAGGCATGCTTCTGAACTCCCACTAGATGGCAACATTTTAAGGTAAGAATCTGGAGCATCTATCTGATATGGTAGGATGATTTTGGAGTCCTAGTGGACAATCTCTTAAGTAGGAACCACCAGTGCACTGCAGCTACCAAAAAAGCCAATGCGGCCCCAGGTGCACTGGCTTTTTTGGCAGCTGCAATAAACTGGTGGCTCATCTTATAATGCCTTGGTAAGGCCACAATACTGCATCCAGCTTTGGTCAACACAATGTAAAAAAGATTTTGAGCTTCTAGAAAGAGTAAAGAGAATAGCAACAATGATGATTAGGAGACTAGAAGTTCAAACATATAAAGAACAGTTGCTGTAATGGGTTATGTCTAGTTTAATGAAAAAAAAGAACTAGAGTTGATATGATAGCAATCTTTCAATATCAAGGGGTTGCCACAAAAAAGCTATTCTTCAAAGCACCTGAAGGCAGGACAAGAAGCAATGGATAGAAACTATACTAGGAGAGAAGCAACCTAGAACTAAGGTGAAATTTCCTGACAGTTAGAACAATTAACCAGTGGAACAACCTGCCTCCAGAAGTTGTGAAGCTCCAACACTGGAAGTTTTAAAGAAGAGATTGGACAACCATTTGTCTGAAATGGTATAGAGTTTCCTATCTGAAGAGGGGGTTGGACTAGAAGACCTGCAAGGTGCCTTCCAATTCTGTTATTCTGTTAAATATTCTCCAGGAGAGGTGGTCTCACAAATAATTTGTTATTGATAAAGTACATGAATTTGCATCATGATGACACCTTTTTGTCACCTGCAATGTCTTCACCCATCAGTAGTTCACATATAAGACATTGAGTATACAGACTTATTAATGCTGTATATGTCATTTATTTATGAAACATATGAACACAGAGCTGATAAGCAAACATAATGTGATGCCATTATACTTAATTGTCTAGCCTGTAAGGATTTATTTATCAATAAGGATGTATGTCACCTTTGAGTATTGGATACTTTATCATGGAAGGCAAAAACCTGATTTTGCATCATAGTTTTTTTAAAGTATAATCAGGCTTTCTTCCATCATAGAATTCAAGACAATATCCCAACTAGATTTATAAATAATCTACAAATATTCAAGATGTGTGTGTGTGTGTGTGTGTGTGTGTGTCCATACACATATGCACATGCATGTGTGCATATGCATATACATTTGGAGCCTAATTTAGTATAGCTTTTTCCATGTATGTGGGATGGAATGATTACTCTGATTGAATCCTAGAATTCAAGATACATATATGCTTTTGTTTCATCTTTTTAATCATTTTTTTAAAGAAATGTTAAAATACTCTTTATGGGATTAGAAATGCTGGTTGGTACTTATATATATCTTAATTACTTTTTACATTCAATCTTCATAAACAATCCATATCCTGTTATTATTTTTTTCCCAATTTTTAGTTTCCTGTCAATATTTCAATTTAACCTTTGATATATATAATTTTCAGGCTTTAGTTGACCAAGATTTCCCTTATATCAATTCGTAACAGAGTCTAATATCCAAAATACACATTTTATCTCTTTGAATATAGTCTTCTATTTCCTAAAAGTTATCTATTTCCCACCATATGAAATCATCTACTTAATAATACAATATCCCCTTTAATAAATGAAAACCATTATATATATTGCCTGGGTTAATCAATAAATCAAACATATTCATAATAATATTTTTTTCTTTTAGATCTAATTTTTAAATATAAAACAGATGTTGATATAATAAGAACTGTATTAGCTTAAATATGAGACAGTAGATGTTAAAGGAAAAAGAGGAAATATTTGATGTTGTAACTTGAGATTAAAGATTTTGTTATCGAACTATTGATTAACCCAGTCACCACATTGCTTTTTAAATACTTAAATGTAAAATTGGAAAATTAATAAAATATTATTTAAAAATGTTGGTTGGTACTGAAGAACTGCATATAAGAAAGATTCTAGACCATAGGCCTTATCAACTGTCATGGGTTATCCAAGTCCGGGTAGTTCAGTAGTGGTTAAAATACAGGTCTAGAAACTGGGAGACCATGACTTTTAGTCTTCGTTTGGGCATGAAAGTTGGCAATGTGATTTTCGATTCAGCCATTTTCCCCCAAAATTATCAAGGAGAAAATAGGCAGTATTAAGTATGCTGCCTTAAGCTGTAAAAATAAAAGACAGTGGTTATTGTTGTCATGTTGTCAGTTAAGGCTGGATTTCTCAATAATTGTCCTATCAAGACAAATTCAAGTAATGTTGAATAAAGTTTTATTTTCTGTTTCTTTCATACTATCTTCAGCCTTTCAAAATACCTGTTTGATTTTAAGGCCTAAAGCCAATCCAATTATGTCAATTTTTATTTCCTGTGTTTCCAGTTCTCCGACTAGGAACTATAGTTCTGTTGTTACAATAGTTTCTAATTGTTGTAGTAACCCAATACTAGCAACTGTTCATTTACTTAAGTAATTTTCATACTACAAATAGCAGATGTGAATGCCTCAGAACCCTAAAACTCTGAACCATCTTTATTCCACCTTTATATGGCTGCCCAATTCAGTCATGGCAACTCCAGGCAGTTTATAGAAATAAAATCCCAATACAAAAGCCCTTAACCTCCACCCCTCTGGAGACAACAATCAAACCAAACATTTGACGCCAAGGGCAACTTTTTTTTTTTTTAATTTAAAAGTTTTACAATACATTTTCACATACAAAAAACTCCCTCCTCTGCCTCCCCTCTCCCCCACCCTCCCCTCCCCTCCTCTCCCCCCTCCCGGACTTCCCAGAGCTGAATACAGGGTATAACAATGGAAACATAAGCTAGAATATGCTAACAACAAAAATAAAACATTAACTTATTTTCCCACACTTTAACTCTCCATAATCATAATATTAATAAAATAATAACTAACTAATAATACATCATAAAAATCCACTAACTATTCAAATACTAAATGAAACTTTTTAGTCCCATATTTATTCTGAATATATTCAATCCACCTTCTCCATTCCACAATATATCTCTGTTGCGATTGTTCTTTCAAATATGCTGAAATCTTTGCCATTTCCGCCAAGTTAGAAACTTTCAGAGTCCACTCTTCTATAGCCGGCAATTCCTCCTTCTTCCAATATTGTGCTACTAAAAGTCTTGCTGCCATAATTAGATTCAACATCAATTTAATTTGTATAACAGTAAAATCTGTAACAATACCCAACAAAAACAACTGTGGAGAAAACCTTATCTTTTTCTTAAATATCTTTTGCATGTTCCACCAAATTTTAATCCAAAAAGCTTTAACTTTTTTACAAGTCCACCATATATGAAAATATGTTGCATCCTCACAACCACACCTCCAACATTTAGGCTGGCAGTTCGGATACATACTTGCTAATTTTTTAGGGTCTAAATGCCACCTATAAAATATTTTATAAAAATTCTCTCTTAAATTTTTGGCCTGAGTAAATTTTTAAATATTTGGGGATATATTTGTCAGCCTCAAATGTAAAGTTATATAAAAATAATTATGAACTCTTATGGGGAAAAATACAAAAAGAATTAGACAGTTGGAAAAAATTACAATTGTCTTTACTGGGAAGAATTGCAGCAGTGAAGATGAATGTTTTGCCAAAATTTTTGTTTTTGTTTCAAATGATACCTATACTTAAAAAGGACTCAAATTTGGAGGAATGGCAAAAAGGGATTAACAAATTTGTTTGGGCAGGGAAAAAGCCACGAGTTAAATTTAAGATAATGCAAGATACGCGTGAAAGAGGTGGTCTTAGAATGCCTAATTTTAAATTATATTATGATGCTGTTTTGTCATCAATAAGGTCTACAATATGTCTCACATTATTCTTCATCTGTCTACCACTTATAAATCCAGTTTGGTCACTATGAATCACTTGTTGCATTACCTTCATTAATTTATTAGCTAAATTTTTTGCAAATATCTTATAATCAGTATTTAAAAGCAATATTGATCTATAATTTTTGGCTTGGGTAGCATCCTGATCTTCCTTCAGGATCAATGAAATAAAGGCCGTTTTCCACGATGGGGGCACTCCTCTTCCCAATTGAATTGTCTTAAACAATTCTCTTAGAGGTTCCACCATTTCTAAATGTAAGTTTTTATAATAAACGGCAGTCAAACCATCTGTTCCCGGTGCTTTACTCACTTTTAATTGTTTAATTGCTAGAAAAATTTCTTCATCCGTTATCAATTGATTCATCCCCTCTTTTTGTTCTTGTGTAAGAACAGGAATGTTAGCATTTATCAAATTTTCATCTATATCTACATCTCTAATCTTATCTCTAACATAAAATTTAGAATAAAAATCAACAAAAGTCTTTTTAATAAGATCCTGCTGATACTTTATCCTGCAGAACTTTTATTGTTAAAGCTGGTGCGGGTGCAGGCGCCGAAGGTGGGGGCATTAAAGCCTGTAATGAATATTGCTGAATTGGCGAAGCCCCACGCTTCTAGTAACTTTATTTGATTTGGCAGCCATTTTCACCCACTTAAGTCTATTGCACACTTTCACTTTTAAAAGTCTCGAGAAAGTTTACTGAGTTAAAGTTGAAATACTTGCTCTGACAGAATACTCCTGCACCGCTCTGCCTGCATCCAATTAATCCAAGGTTCACTCTTGCTGGCAGGGATGGTTGCAGCATCCTGCTCTGCTCCAAAGCCGTGGAGCAGAGGCATCCCGGAGTCTGGAGCAAACTCAGGCTTCGGGGGGGCTCAACCCTTCAACCACCAGAGTTTCAACTCTGGCGGTCTGAGGGAGCTCTACCCATGCTTGGGTGCTCATCCCCTCCTCTTCTCCCGAGGAGCGGGCTTCTGAGCCGCCAAACAGCTGATCACCACTGTTTTTGGCGGCTCTACAGAGACAGCGGGGCTGGCAGCCAAAATGGCTGCCGTTGACTGAGCCTTGCCACCCGGAAGCGACCCCAAGGGCAACTTAATTCTGTTTCACTCATGGAATGATGAGAAGCTGAAGACAATGACAGGAAAAAGGAAAAAATGTTGCCAAAAGAGGAAGACTGATCACAAAGTGAAGAGAGCAAGTGTGCTCTTCACTTTAGTTCCTGTTGATTGCCTAGGAATTCTGACATGATTCAGGGCTGTACATGTACAGCTCATGTTTCCATTGGATCCAGGCCAGTATTACTGTCTATACTTATATATGAGTTCTGCCTTTCTCTATTTCCTGATATATATATATATATATATATATATATATATATATATATATATATAAATATTGTTTTGATATGCACTCTCTCTCATCTAAAGTCCTAAGAAATGTATTTCTGAGATTGATTCCAACAAGCTATCATTCCATTAATCTAGACTGGCTTTCCCCAACTAAAGTATTAACATTCTGCTCTTCCCAATCTTTTCTTGCCTTCATCTTTCAAAACTTACTTCTCCTCCGAGGTGCTCTCCATCTTTCTTTGTATCAATAGAAATGTTTTAATCAGCAAGGAAGTGACTGAGACAAAATTGTTGGGCAGACAAAAGTTTTTCTCTTATGTCTCCCACCGACAGGTGTGAATCCTTTCCCTATTTCTTTTATTTGCCAGCTGTAGGCATAGCTATTACTCATTACTAGGAAGAGTAGAGTTGGAAAAATATCCTTTTAAATTGATCCAGACAATCTTTTCCCCCCCTCCATCTATACTTTTGTAATGTTAGGCTACCAGATTACTGATATTTTATTCTGTCTGTCCAAAAAAGGAAAACCTTAAGTTTATTCCACCTGTTTTTTGAAGACATTCTGAAAAATTTCAGATGTGTTTATTGTACTACCTTTGGCTCTCTGCCCATACAGAAGACCAGTTGAATCAAAAGAGACTTAATCATTTAATATATTTGTAAATGGGATGAAGAATCAAATAAATTTATCTATATACTACTCAAACTCTTGTTGTCATGATCTTAACTGGGAGAATTGCTGCATCACAGGGTAACAATTTTAAACCAAGGTAGTATGGGCTAACTTAAAAATTGTGCCCAAACTGCAGGACATATGACTCCCCAGGGAATAATATCTAGCAAAGTTGTGGGTGCTTCAGTGGTACTACTTGCTGGTAGAATGCTAGGTTACTGCTGAGTCAGGTAGTCTTCATTTTCAACATTTTATTTTCCCAACCAGTCTCACAGTCCCTCACTCTCTCCATCACTCAGCAGCACTCTTTTGTAGGCTGCTTGATGGAAAGTAAAAAGGAAGAAAAGAAGAAACAAAAAAGTAAGAAAGGAAGGGGAAGAACAGCAGAGAAGGGAGGAAGGGAAATGGAAGGGAGGCAGAAGGGAGGGGAGAGGGAGGAGAGGAGAGGAGGATTTTTAATGTTCCCTACAGCTTCTAACAAGGAAATTCAGTGGGGAAGCCCACAGGAAGTCGAAAGTTGTTCCTACTCCCACTGCTTTTCACTTACCTGAAGTTATTCTTTTTCTTTGTTTAGGTAAGGAAATATCTCTGAAACAATCCAATCGGGCATGGGTTATATATTAATTTATAAAAAATAAGGTGTAGGATGAGAGAATAGGAAGAAGCCATTATACATAATTAAAGATAAAATTATATCAAAAATAAAAATAATTAAAAATAAAATTATATCAACAGATAATAAAGAAATAGTATGCTAAAGAAGTAAATATATTACAATTAACAGAAAGGAAATTTTATTATATGTTTTATTGTAGTAATAAGTAATAATTCTGCCTGCATCTGCACTTGTATCTGAAACTTTGATCACAGAATGTGTTTATATCATGATTAGGTACAAATAAGAAAAAACACAAAGATTATACTGCAAAGGCAAAATGTAGAAATATTTCAACCAAGAAAGATAATGAAAAATATCTTAAAAATACATTTCCAGGGCTGTTTCTATTCCATTTTCAGTCTAGATAGTTCTTATGAAATCTTTTCACACTTTAACTGCAATTCCTTTGAAATGAACATATGTGTGTGTCTGTGTGTTTGTGTGTGTGTGTGTGTGTGTGTGTGTGTGTGTTGTAGTGCTGGTGCAAACCCTTTTGTATTTTTGACTTTATTTCTATTTCGCAGAACATTGCACAATTTTTAAGACCTGTTTAGTCACTGTGCTGTAATTTTCAAATTTTCTAAGACTGACTTCACATTTTTCTTAAAGCCATTTTTTTCAATCAACCCCTCTTTCTGATTGCTCAGTGGTTTGAAATATCTAGAAGCTTTGGGCTTGCAAAACTAACACTTATTTTCCAACTTCATTTAATCTGCATTTTGGACTAAATTATTAATGTGTTTTGCTTAGCATTTGCCAAACAATTTACTTCAGTATTTTACTTCTGTGCTGTAATGTGATAGCTACAACTACCAATAAAATTCTGACTGGATAAACCTATATCTGATTTGCAGCAATGGGATATTGCAGAAGAAGACAAGACTGCTAATAAAAGTAGTATTGCAATGTTTCAAGCCAACACTGACCTTTTCTGCATGTGCTACTACATTACATCTGTGCCCCAAAAGGGCAGATCCCATAGTCCAGGGGTGTCAACCGGTCATGCCCAAACTGCACCCACCCCATTGCCAGCAATGGGAAAACAGTCACAATATGTTGTGACACATCACATGACGTCACGAGTTTGACACCCATTCCGTAGTTTATTGCCTTTTGTAGTCCTAATGAAAATAGCAAGTTTTCCTGCATACAATACTGATATGTTTTAGCACTGAAATTGGTTAGTTTTGACAAAATGGCATGACTGATGTATTCTCCCTTCCAGGACTGAAATTATCCTTGGGCGGAGGGTGTTGCTAAATCAATAGCTCAGTGGTGAGCTACCCATTGCATCATATAAGGCACTTTGAACAAACATTAGATATTCTTGTATTTCTCCATGAAAAAAATATTTTTTTAAAAAAAAATAGCTGAAAATATTGTAAAATTTTATGAAAATACTGTAAGGAAATTTTAGATGCAATGCCAAGAGGTACTTAACTTTTACAACAATGTATTTCATATGTTGTTTGATTTTTTTATATAGTATATTGGCCTATGCTAGTAAAGAAATAGTCTTGGAACTTGAAAAAATAGTTTCTTTGTAATTGTTTCCTTTCAATTTCCAAGACATAAAGAGAAAGTTTCATAGTTTGTTATGTAGGCTTCCAGTATTAGTCTCTTTCAGGGTGGGCTTTATTTTGTTGTAATTAAAGAGTTATAACTTGCCTAATTTATACATAATATTAGTATTCCTAAATTATAAGTTAGCTTTTCATTGCCTTCAATAAATGAATTCAATTTTTTTAAAAAAATAACGTGAGGAACAATTTTAGATCCTCTATCACACCAAGACCTTTGAAATTGCTTTTGCACTTTAATTCCACCTCAGTTCCATGTAGAAATTAAAAATACACTTCTAGATATCCCTGTTATTCTTCACTGGATCCCAAAGGTACATCAATGAAACTAGTTTTTAAAGCTTATTAAGCATATTAAAAGAAATATGTCCCAGACACACATATCAATTAAGAGTTATATTTTGTATCCATTTACATCAGTGCATCCCAAATGAAATGGGCATGATTTTATGGATTAGACAAGAAGCATATTAAGAAACAGGAAGCATATTAGGACAACTTATATTCTATAAGCATAGAGTAACTTCATATTCAACTATTATTCTAATTTCAATATTTCAACCTTAGTTTGTAGGAATGAAGACAATAAGCAGACTGTTTTATAAGAACAAGAAATGTGTCTTATTAATATTATTAATATCAAAGGCAGGTATATAATAATGTTAAGATGTGTATCTCTGTGCATTTCTATGCATATTTTCTTTCTAATTTACCTTTTATTAATAAACGTAATAAATGGTATTATGTACTGGGCTTTTGGGCATTACACCATGTGCATTACAGGAGAGCTAACAGCTCTCCGGAAACCCAGACAGGCTGTCTCCGGGCCTGCAATTGGTCAGTCTAGGGCGGCAAGCGCGGGTTCAATCTTATTGGTTGCTACCATAGGGCTTGGCTATATATTGGGGCTGGAAGCAGCCCAAGCCTAAATACAGTTCCATCAAGAAATAAAGAAATGAGTTTCTCTGTACCCAGCCTTGTGTCTTCATTCCTGCTCACCAGAACCCACAACATAACAGTGGCGACGAGGATGGGATCCTGCTTCACCGTTTGAAAAGGGCTGAAGTTATCGAGGGCAATACACGCTGGAGGGAAGAGGCATTTCCCCCCCCACTCTCGAGGCCGGCTAGTAAAGCTACACTAGCAGTTGAATGTTCAGTGGACACATTCCCTGAGACCAAGAAGCAGGATCCAAGAATGCAGGAATAGAGGAAAGATGCCGAAGGTTGGCAAGCTCAGAGAGTTTCATGTAAAACATCCAGAAGAATGGCCATCTTACCTCTCGCAAGTGGAGTACTATCTACGGGCAAACCAAATTTCAGAGAAAGGCCTAAAAGCCGCCACGTTGCTGTGCATGTGTGGACCAGCGGTCTTCAACCTAGCAGAAAACCTTTTCGCGCCGATGCCCAGCAAAGCAGTATCATTCACAGACATTAAGAAGAAGCTGACTGGGCATTTTCAACCCAAGATGTCAGAGATGGCATGGCATTTTAAGTTCAACCAAAGAGTGCAGCTACCCGGTGAGACACCTTCAGAGTTTATCGTGGGCCTAAAGCAGGCTGCACACCTTTGCAAATTCTCAAACTTAGAGGAACAACTGAGAGACCGACTCGTCTGTGGCCTTCGAGACAGAACCCTTCAGCAAAGACTGTTTGCTAGACCTAATCTCACATTATCTGAGGCACAGGACAAGGTCAGGGCCAACGAAGCCACCAGGGGTACACTACAGACAGTGCAGCCCACCAAACCTACAAGGGTTGAAGATTCCGTCCATCTTGAGGTCACCAAATGCATCGGAGAATCATCAGAAGATGAAGAACCTGAAATCAACAAGCTCCAAAGGCAACTAACCGTGCAAAACCATGGAAAACACTAACGAGAGAATGATTACAAGGCAGTTCTCTTAACTAGATATAAGGGGTGTGGAGGCAACCATCTCTGGGCCAGTTGCAGATTTCACTCAGCCACATGTAGAGCTTGCAGAAGGAATGGCCACATTGCTGTGGTTTGCAGAGCCTGCCAGAGAGACAGGTCACACAAACACCAGTCAGAGGAACTGACTAGGAGAGGTACTGGGGACCAGGGTCCAGTTAGAGTGGGGGTCTTCAGAAGCTGGAGGAGTATTTGCTGCACCGGAGCTCGTCATCCCCTCAAGTCTAAACTCAAGCTCTTGATAGAGCTACAAAGAGTTCCATATAAAATGGAGTTGTCACCCCCTTGAAATCCAATGGGGAAGTTCGCATTTGTGCAGATTATAAATGCACATTAAATAAGGCCCTTAATCAACACGCTTATCTGGTTCCTCTAGTCCAGACATGTCAAACACAAGGCCCGGGGGCCGGATCTGGCCCACGAAGTGGTTTCATGCGGCCCGCAAAGCCATCCTGGAAACAGTGAGGGAATGGCCCCCACTGCCTTGGCCCTGGCCCAGAGACCCTCCTTCTGCCAGAGACCCTCAGATCTGCCCCACTCCTGCCCAGGCCCCCATAGGCACCCTTGATGCAAACAATGTAGAGCTGGCCACGCCCACCCAGTAGGCCATATGCACTCTAGCCATGCCCACCCAGTAGGCCACGCCCACCCTGGCCATACCCACCCGCCCCCCTGAGGGCAACCGCAATGCTGATGCGGCCCTCAATAAAATTGAGTTTGACATCCCTGCTCTAGTCAGCCACATTTTAGCCTCTTTGCAAGGGGGAACCATTTTTGCTAAACTTGATTTAGCGCAGGTGTATCAGCAATTGCCGGTTGATGAGGCCACAGCTGCAGCTCAAACAATAGTAACTCACAGAGGGGCATTCAATGTCAAACGCTTGCATTTTGGTGTCAGTGTTGCACTGGGTATTTTCCAAGGGATTATGGAATGCACTCTTAAGAGTATTCAGGGTGTCTACCCCTATTTTGATGATGTTCTCATTGCCGGGAAATCCCCAGAAGTGTTGGCCAGTAGGCTCAGGGCTGTTTTGCAGAGGCTCTGCAATGTGGGCCTCAAATTAAAGGAAAACAAATGTAGTATTGGGGTCTCATCAATGGAATTCTTGGGGTTCCGTATCAATGCTAATGGAATTCACCCCACTGATTCAAAAGTGAAGGCCATCAAAATGTCTCCAAGGCCAAAATCAAAGGGAGAGCTGCAAGCATTTTTGGGCCTCCTAAATTTTTATCACACATTCCTACCTCATAAGGCTGTGATAGCAGAGCCCCTCTATAGGCTGCTTGATAAAAAAAAAAGCCCCTTGGAAATGGACTAACTTACACCAAAAAAATTTCCAGGATTTGAAAGCCCTTCTATCAGAAAAGTCCACTGCAGCTCATTACATAGAGTCTAAACCTGTATGTCTTGCATTTGATGCATCTCCCTATGGGGTGGGGGTAGTCTTAAGCCACATAGAGAAAAATGGGTAACAGGTTCCTATTGTGTTTTATTCTAGGATCTTATCTTCTGCTGAGTGCAATTATGCACAGATTGATAAAGAAGCTTTGGCCATAGTGGCTAGAGTTTAGAAATTTCATGATTATTTATATGGCAGGGATTTCACTGTCTACAGTGACCACAAACTCTTTTGGTGTTGTTCACAACAGACAAAAAAACTCGCCACATACTATCTCCAAGAATGCTGAGATGGTCTATATTTTTGTCTGCGTACAATTTTAAGTTAATTCATAAACCAGGGAAGGAAATGGGCCATGCAGATGGCCTCAGCAGACTACCACTGCCACTAATAGATCCTGATCCAGCTCCTGCTGCTAAAATATTGTCCATTCAGGACTTACCTGAGTTTCCCCTCCATGCAGGGGATATTGCTGCTGAAACTGCCACAGATAAAATTCTGAGCAGAGTGTTCTCATGGGTATACACGGGCTGGTTGAAAAAAAGTCCAGGTTCTGAATTTCAAAGTTATTTTGTATTTCAAAGTATTTTGTCAGGAGACATGAGTTGTCTGTGCACAAGGGCTGCATTTTATGGGGCAACAGAGTCATTATCCCTACTTCATTGAGGGACAGAGTCTTACACTATTTACATGAAGGCCATCTGGGCGTTGTAAGGATGAAAGCCTTAGCTAGAAGCTACCTTTGGTGGCCTGGCCTGAATAAGGCTGTAGAGCAGGGGTGTCAAACTCAATTTCATTGAGGGCCGCATCAGCATTGCGGTTGCCCTCTGGGGGCCGGGTGGGTGTGGCCTGGGTGGGCGTGGCCTACTGGGTGGGTGTGGCTAAAGTGCGTATGGCCTACTGGGTGGGCGTGGCCAGCTCTACATCGTTTGTATCAAGGGTGCCTATGGGGGCCTGGGCAGGAGTGGGGACAGATATGAGGGTCTCTGGCAGGAGGAGGGTCTCTGGGCCAGGGCCAAGGCAGTGGGGGCCATTCCCTCACTGTTTCCAGGATGGCTTTGCGGGCCGCATGAAACCACTTCGCGGGCCGGATCTGGCCCCCGGGCCTTGTGTTTGACATGTCTACTGTAGAGGATCAAGTTCATGGTTGCTATACTTGCCAGAAATCTAGGCCTGAAATGCCTCAGGACTCAGTTCACAGGTGGGAAGAAACACACACCCCCTGGTCCAGGGTTCACATAGACTACGCTGGGCCTTTTCAAGGACAGCTTTTCCTAATAGTAATTGATAGCCACTCAAAATGGCTGGAAGTAGTTCCAGTCCCTAATATGACTACTGCTAGGACCATCCAGGTGCCGAGAAAACTCTTTGCAACACATGGGTTACCTGACGTTTTAGTTTCTGATAATGAGGCTCAATTCACTGCTGCTGAGTTTCAGGCTTTTCTTAGAGCTAACCTCATCAGACATGCTACGTCTGCACAGTTTCACCCTGCTTTGAATGGATAAGCTGAACGCATGGTGAGGACATCAAAGGAGGCACTCAAACGTATTATCACTGGTGACTGGCATCACAGATTGGCAGATTTTTTGCTCTGCCAGCAAAAAACTTGCATTGCTACAGGTAAAAATCCTGCTGAGCTTCGTTGGGGAAGACGTTTAATTACTAAACTGGACAGGTTGCATCCAGACAGAGAAGCATCAGAAGCCTCTAGACCAAAACCCCCTAGGGGACTGCAAATGGGTGATTGGGTTTGGGTCAGAAACTCTGGGCCAGGAAATTTATGGGTTCCTGGTCAGATGACCAAGGCATCCAGACCCCTATCTTATGAAGTGGGGTTGGAGGGAGGGCGACTGGTCAGAAGACACATTGACCAGCTTAGAAATAGGTTTCCAGAATGGTCACTAAGAAGGACTGTGGCATAAGTCCCTCCCAAAGTCCTCAAACTGGTAGCCAAGTAACTAGATATTAAAACTGAAGAAGACAATAGAACTAACTGGAAGGAGAATTTTCTCTTTCTCCCTCATCAAATTTTAAGACAATGCATGCTGGAACATCATTTAGCATCATTTAGAAGCAAATCATGTATATTTGCTTCAGAATAGTTGTCTTAGTCATAGCCAAATTAGGGCACAACAGTCAATTAATTAGTCAATGAACATGATTAATTTGCAAAGGCTGCTAGTTTTATGTGAAAGTAAATCTCATTGAACATAGTGGGACTTGCTTCTAAACAATATAAAGTTAAGTTGTCAATGACATTATTTATATTTAAGTCATACTTTTTTCCTTAAAATCAGCGATGTAATTCTGAATATACTTGCATAGGATCATTCTAGGAAATAGTGTGTGTGCTTGTTCTCATTTTTATATTACAAAGAAATTCAGATTCATATCGTTTAAAAAAAACCAGAATTTTCATTACTGAAAAACTCCTTTGACAACTGCAGGCTCATTTAGTTCACATCAATTGCTATGACTTCAACAAGCATGACTTTGTTTCAGTCACTTGTAAAGTTTAACTAAAATTGAGGCAGATATTTATGGCATATGTGACCTATTGTCAGTCTACACAGTTATACCTCAAAGTGCTAGAGGAAGTTACATCTGTGCAGTCTACCATCTGTGGTGTCATTGGGGGTGGGGAATTGGGTAGAAAATTATTTTCAGTTTCTGGTCTGTGAATGCTGTCAACTAACTTCCAGGATATAAGAATATTTCCAGAAAAAGTAGTAATACTGTATTGTGTTGGTTTTTAAAAAAACATTACATTTTCAGCTTTGGAAATTCTACCACTGATGGTTGCTTCAGACTGTGTCAAATATTTTTGTAAGCTGTACTTTAAGTAGGCATTAAGCAATAGAGTGCAATATTCTTTATAAGCTGTATTAAATTTGTTGGCTGTTTCAGCTGTCCTTTGGGAAATTACAGCAAATCAAAGGAGCCACATTCAGGTTCAAACTTGTACTAAAGCATTAAAAATAGTATTTTAAATGTAGACACCTAATGTTTACTAAATATATATTTTATTGTGTTTTATTTAGCTGCCCAGAGCCTCCTTATAGGGGAAGTGGGTGGTATAAATAAATAAGTAAATAAATATTTAAAAAGTATAGAAATGGCTTGTTGGATTCTAGCCAAAATAACCTGTTCAGATTTGACCTTAAGAAAGCAATCATAATTGCTTAAAGCAAGTAGGGTTTTTCTGTTTTGTTTTAAGTCTGATCAGATATGAAATGGATGAACTACACACTTTTTTAGCCATCCAAGGACAAGGTTTTACACATTAGCAAATAATATAGTATTTATACCAAATACAGTTTTGAGGATGCTATTAGTTCACAAGTATGTATTTAATTTTTGAGATAGTCACTTTTGTACTTTCACATATACTGCATAAGCTTTACATATTCTTCTTGGATAAATTTCCAAACATTTTTGAGTTTTCAGGGTCAAAATGAAGTCATTTTTTTTCCAGTCACATTCAAGACTTCTTTTAGTCTGAGACAATTATAGCAGCTCTTGAGAAAGCTACATTTCCAATAGTGCCTTCCACTTAACACAGCTGCTTCTTGCCAGGAAAGTAAAGGGAAATAAAGAAATACTTTTATAGGATGTAGAGGGTTAGTAAAAATAGCAAAGGAAAAGCTGGGAGTATCTCATTTACAAGCCTAGGTATATTAGCATTTTTATTAACATCGCATAGCATATTGAAGGCTAAGAATTATAATATTACCAAAATAATAGATAAATGTATATTTTATTCATAAAGTCTTTTTAATGTTTTTGGAAACTATTTCTAATGTTCTTCATCTGCTATTCAGAATGACAGAAAAAAATGTTATGCAACTGAACAGGGTCACAGAGAGAATACTTGACATTACAAATCCTGGACTTTTATGACTAGACCTGTAAATCATCATAACATTTCAAAAGAAATGTGAAATACATAGTTTAGGCCAAGTTTTTTTAACTGGGCTTGAAGTTCAGGAGAATGTATCAAATTTCCAAAACACAGGGGAATACAGCATAGTCTTTTTTCTCTAACTCTCTATGATTTCTACTTTGTGCATTGTTGCAATGCTCCTTTCTCTCTCCATACAAAAAAAGTTGCTTATTGGAAAAAATTTTGGTAAGTGTGGCAGGTATGTGCCACTATGAAATGCATTCAAATTAAAACTGTTCTCAGTGTGATGAAAATACTAACAGTTATCAAAACCTAATTCACCTGCATTAAAGCAACATGTTACCAGCCTTCATATTAGAAAAAAAGAAGAAATAACAAGAGTTTGCCATCATAAACTGCCAATATAAAAATGGTAAATTTGAAAATAATGTACATACTGGATTTTTGTCTTGTAACCTTATTTTTGCCTCAAGTTCTTAGATCCAAATCATGACAATTGATTCTCTTGATATTCTGAGAATGCACAACACATTGAAATCTATAGCATATGAACAAAGTAGACTTATTCCATCAAAAGGCAGATGCCCAGATTAGGTATTTAATTCTAGCAGTCAGCCTGTGACATTAGAGCGGGTACATGTCCAACTATTACTAGCTGCTGCACTGCTTCTAGTAACTATGTTGCCTCAGACCCTTTGTTCCTTGCCAGGTGAATTAGAGCTACTGTTATTCAATATGAGATTCTTGACACTGGCAGTTTTCCACACATTGCTTTCAAGTAGGATTCATACTGGAACACTTGGCAGAGCTCCTAAGACAGGAGTGCCAAACTGCTGGCCCATGGGCCGGATGCATCATAGCGAAACCACGCCCACCCCATTGCTGGCAATGGAAAAAAAGTCATGATACATCATGACACATCACGTGATGTTGCGAGTTTGACACCCCTGTCCTAAGAGGGCCATTCCAGTTCTAGAAAATAAAGAGACTGCCTTACTTAATGTTATTCCTGAACTATGTTTCTGATTTCTCTGTTCAGAAAACATCAGCTGACTGTGAAATTCACAAGTTGCACCACAGAAAATGAATTGGTTTGCATATCTAAAAAACCTCCAACTCTTAATTGGGTTATGGATTTTAATGAACCTGATTTTGGTTAGCAATTGAAAGGGGGACTTTGTAATCATCTGTGAGATGAGTCATTTCAACAAAGTATTCCAGACTTCCTGGAAGAGTTAATCCAAAGTCAGAATGCACTATAGCAGAAGGCAAGAAACACTACATCAGATATCTTATGACAAGAAAAAAGCAATTACACTAGTTCTACACTCTGTTTCTTTTCTTCTTTTTGCATATCAAAATCAATGGAAGTTCCAGTGAGTTTACTCCATAGTTAGGTATGGAGCTAATCACTATTTCTTAGTTCAATTTACCTTACAACTTTATTGTTGTGAATATAAAACAAAGGATAATTCTTATATAATAAACCTGGAGTATGTGATTTAAATCAAATAACTAAAGGGTACAAATGTCATGTGGACACACATACATACAAAGTATGTTTTTGGAAGTATTAAGGTAGTAAGTTATCAGTCATGTATGCTTCATTTGACTATTAGATTTTTTGTCAATCTACAATAATAAGGAAACAGAAGTGTGATGTTTGTTCAGTTTTTACTTTATGAATGGTGATTAAATATTTTTTATGCATCATTAAGGATCTTTCTTAAAATGTTGTCTCCCTTTCCACTTTGAACTGTCCTACAAAGCATTTACCTTCTTAAAATGCACATTCATTTATCATAATAGTATGTGATGCATTTGAAGTACAAAATTAGAGTGCCTTTTTGTTCATATTAGGATTCACATTGCATTTGCTTTGTGCCGTTACCATGATAACTGAACAGTTGCATTTTAAGAAGCCACTTTTCTTGGACAGGTTGGTAATGAGTTACGATTTTCAGAACATAAATAAATAAGGGTATTCTTGATACTAGGAAATGTTACAATTAAGTGTTATTAGAAAATATAAAATAGAAAAAATATAGATTTTTTTTTAAAAAAACTGAAGGACAGATGTAGGATGTGCTCTACTGCATATATAGTTCTTGATCCTAACTTTGGAGTACAAAAATGATATGAATAATAGTAAAAAGTACCTGAAAAGATAAAATAAAGAAAAGCCTATACATTAAATGTTTTAAATGGGTCTGTCAGAACTTCAAACTTGAATATTTTCCCACCAATTTTAACCTTAATTAGTTTAATAATATAAAGAAAGGACTATTTACTGCTTCTATTACATGTAATAATATCATCCCAAAATTCTGTATATAATTCAGCATGAAAGGGATATATAAAAGCAAAACAAAACAAACAAAACTATAGTTCATATTATTCTCATGGCACTAAGGAAAATGAACCAATTACTATAGCAGAAATGTGCACTGTTTTCTATTATGTGCTGCTCTTTCCAATAGGTAAATTTTATTTTAGAACTGTCCATTTTTAACTAAAATTGGAGGCCTTTAAGTTTTCTAAATCATTAGTTTGGAAACAATTCCGTTAAAACTATTAAAACTGTTAACTGAAAGCATCATGAAACTGACATTTTGTGTCTTTAGAAGTGAAGCTCTTATAGTGATAAATCTACTGCTAAAAACATGGCCCTTAAAATTTAAGGGGGGGAGTACAAGTGGACAATTAATAACACATCCATGACACTATCATGAAAACACCAGAATTTATGTACTTGTGCCACATGCTAGGGGACAAGTATGAAATGGAGGCATTTTCAGATGTTACCTCATGGGTGCCATTATTTTGGCATATTCATAAATTTCTGCAGATGTTTAATATGCATGTACATTCTGATGTAAGATTTTTTCAGTATTTCAGCTTGAAAATAGAAGGGTCATTTGTATCATTATCAACAAGTGGATGAATGGTTGTATTTAAGATACATTTGCTAATAAATTACAATGGAAATTTAATATCTGAAAGAATGAAAAATACTTTTATTCCCCAAACTGAAAGTTTTTTGGAGTGCCCATTTTGCAAACAACTAGCACTCTAATCAAATGTCTGCTTTTACCTAAAGTTAGTAACTTAATTTACTTATACATTCAACAAAACATGTTACATATTTTGGAAAAGTGTTATTACCAATTTAATCCAAGAGTTGTATTTCCCAGAGTAATACTTTGTTGATTTTTTTATTGGTATGCATTTTATGCTACATTTGGATTTTTCAAAATCTGGTTGTTGTTTTCTTTTTCTTTTTTTAAAAAAAATTAATAGTATGATATTTGTGACAAAATTTCTGAGTCAGCTAAACAGTTATGAGAGTGTGAAAATTGCAAGTTTGTTTTACTACACATGAAATACAATGGAAGAAAACATATAATTTATATGACAGAAGGACAATTATTTATTCCGCTGATTAGTATGTTACAGTGAATTTCTTTTACTCATCTTATCATTACTCAAAAAATTATATACTGGTTTTCAATTTTTTCCCCAAGGCGACTTACAATTAATACCATAAGGTAAAGGTAAAGGTAAAGGTTCCTCCTCACATGTGTGCTAGTCATCTGTTTCAAAACCAAAGAGCCAGTGCTTGTCCGAGGACGTCTCCGTGGTCATGTGGCCGGCATGACTAGACACCAAAGGTGCACGGAACGCTGTTACCTTCCCACCGTAGTGATCCCTATTTTTCTACTTGCATTTTTTACATGCTTTCAAACTGCTAGGTTGGCAGAAGCTGGGATGAGTAACAGGCGCTCACTCTGTTATGCGGCACTCGGGATTCGACCTGCCAAACTGCCGATCTTCTGATTGACAAGCTCAGTGTCCTAACCCACTGAACCACCGCGTCCCTATTATTAATACCGTAGAAGCAATTAAAAAAAAGCTTAAAACTAGTTCTATTTTAATATATAATTCCATTTGGTGTAGTTAAGTTAAAGTAACTATCTAAAAACTGAGAGATGGTGAGTTCCATTCCTACCTTAGGCATAAAACCAACTGGGCAATCAGGCTAGTCACTCTGCCTCAGCCAAAAAAAATCTTGTCAAAAAAACTGCAGGGATTAATCCAGGCAATTGCCAGGAGTCAATAATGACTTGAAGCCTAAATGAATGAATGAATGAGTGTATTACAGGTTAAGTTGTCCATATATGGTTTGTTCCAATAGCCAATTTATCATCACATTATCTTGGTTCCACAAAATCCGATGTAAACTTAGTTAATCCAGGCAATGTCCAAACTGTCATGACTCTCCTAATTTATGACACTCTCATATTTGAGGTAAACAGGAGAAGCATTAGAGTTATTTGACTAATAACCCCTCCCAAGAAATTAAAATATGCTTGCTCCTGGGGAGGAAAGCCATGGCAAATCTAGACAGCACACTAAAAAGCAGAGACATCACCCTGTCAACAAAAGTGTGTATGGTCAAGGCTATGGTCTTCCCAGTTGCAATGTATGGCAGTGAAAGCTGAACCATAAAAAAGGCTGAGCACCAAAGAATTGAGGCTTTTGAACTATGGTGCTGGAGAAGACTCCTGCGAGTCCCTTGGATAGCAAGGCAATCAAACCGATCAGTCCTAGAGGAGATCAACCCTGACTGCTCTTTAGAAGGCCAGATCCTGAAGTTAAAACTAAAATACTTTAGCCACCTAATGAGAAGGAAGGATTCACTGGAGAAGAGCCTAATGCTGGGAAAGATTGAGGGCAATAGAAGAATGGGACGACAGAGAATGAGGTGGCTGGATGGAGTCACTGAAACAGTAGGTGTCAGCTTAAATGGACTCCAAAAGATGGTAGAGGACAGGAAGGCCTGGAGGAACATTGTCCATAGGGTCACGATGGGTCGGATACAACTTCGCAGCTAACAACAAACCCCTCCTAATAAAGTAGCTACCAGTCAATATTCAAAGCCTGGTCTCCAGCATCAACTAGTAGTTCTAGCTACTACTCTATCCTGAAACTGTATTTTGGTTATCCAACTGGTTGATATGGACAGTGGTCCCACTGATTAATACCACAGGGTTAAATGTATTTGTCCTGGCAATTTACATTTCATTCAGGTAAATAAGTATTATTTTATCATGTTTCTATCAATCCTGTTTTTAATTCTATACTTTATAAATAACTAATGGAACACATAATTATTGTCTAAGGAAACAGCAAAAATAGAAGTTGAATAATTCTGCCTTTTATTTCTAACCTATTCACTTTCTACTACCTTGCCTGAACCATTGTCTTTTCTTCCTTTCATCTCTTCCTCCTTCTCTTACCCATCCAAAAATAGTATTTTTATTCTTTGTTGAAACAGAAAACAACTACTTGAAGACTTTGTATTTCCAAGGATGGTAAGAGTCTATACGTTAGCTAACCAAGCTCCTCTTTTTAAAGTATTATTGATTATATATTAATACTGATAGATAGTATTTCAGCTGGAACTAATTGGTTCTGTGAGTCAGCTGTGCTAGGTAATTTACTGAACTAGAATGTATTTACCTTAGTAATTGTGTTTAGTCTGTGTCAACTTCTAACAAAGTGATATCTCAATAGTATGGTTAGAGATTTTGCTCCTGGACTAAAGGCATACCTCTGTTCATCTATCTGGTTAGGGTGAATATGACCACAAAGCAGAAATGTTCTCCTGTTCTTAGATATGTTTACAAAGTTAGAACAAGACAGTAAACTATGTCACAGGTAGACTTGGTTTTCCACATTGTGGACCTTCCTATGAGAGCTCTTCTCCTGTTGTCAGCCAGCAATAATAGGATACAACATGAATAAATTATTAAAAAGGAATTCCCAATAGCCCATAATAGGTGATGGAGTGTAAGTTTGTTCCCCTTCTTGATTATAATGTGTGATTATTGTCAAAATAATCAAAAATTATATGTTAAGCCTTTTTGTCTTTAAAACTGCCTCACAAACTCTGCAAAATAATTGCTTACCTTAGATCATTTTGAGCTTTAGTTTTTTCTGTCTTTAACTCTGAGCTGTTTCTTGATCATCTGTCCACTTTTTATCTTATATACTATGTATCTTTTTTAAAAAAAATAACTCCAGATCATTAATCTATCTATGAAACCACACTGGGTTCTGCTCTCATCATTTTCTTCTCACTTGAATTAATTTCAGTTTTGCTTTTATTATATACCTATAAAAACTGTCTTAGTTTTTTTCTTATTAATTTCTTCAACAATGAAATCCTTCTGAACATTGATATAAGTTTATTAAAATCAGATTTTCTGAACTGCAAGAATCATATTTGACTAAACTGACCTTCAATTTTTTTAAAAACAAAGCTGTAGTATTTCACAATGGCTTGATCACAATGTTTTTTCTACTTCAATTCAATGTGCTTTATGTATATGTAGTCCTTTGGTTCAAAGAAGATATACTGTTTTGCAGGTCATTTGTAGTGATGGAGGTGGCTTTGAAGTCCCAGTCTGAAAGCATGAACCAAGCACAATGGGAGCACAGGATGTCTATTGTTGAAGTAACTGTGGGTGTTATTCTGCAATAGCACTCATGGCTTTCTATCAATTTTTAGTGATGTCTGTCTTCAAAACTGGTGGAGGCTTCATAGCATAAGACTCAGTAGCAGGTTTTGACAGTAGCCATATCTTTTAATTCCCTTGGCTGGATGGCATGATGCATAAGATTCTTTCACTGCATCTTGGGAGTACTTACAGTACATGGTCAGCCTCAACATCTCTTCCTAGACTCTATTTTCACTGGTGAGATATATAGCAGTCATTCATTCCAATGATCTGTCCCATATATCTCATCTGGGCTCTGATGTAGGACTTAATGCTGGTTAACTCTATGTGATCCAAAAACTCCAGGTTGGAGACATGATCTTGCCAAAAATGCAGAGAATGAAGCAGAGAGCATATATGTGAACTGTTTCCAGTTGTAATCAGGATTCTCATCCCTATCTCTATGCATAACACAGTTCTTGATCTAAGCTCAGATATGGATGTTGTAAGCACTCTAGCATACAGCCACCCCAGTGCTTGGCTGGTCTTGATAATACTGGAATCAATTTCTTTGTTCAAAAAGCCATTGCATGATATGATGCTTTCCAAGTACCTGAAACTATGTTTTGTTAATGGTGATTTTGGCTCTACAGGTTTGGTTTTTCTGGCATGAACTGGCAAAGTACTTCAGACTTGTTTAGGCTGGTAGAACATAGCATCTGATAATTTGTTTGCATCAGCTGTAGATCACTGTCTTTATGCTCCAGGAGCACATAGTTATTAGCAAAAAAAAAAAAGATTCTTGAATGACTATATGGAGGCATATTATCCATACATTCAAATTGTGAAGACTGGTACCTGAGATACACTCCATCTTTCAGACCTTAGACAACATGTGCCAACTTGAAAGCAAGAACAAATTCAATAGGACTGAGACTAGCATATAACCCTATTTTACATAATTGGAAATGGCAAATGCCACAAATGCTGTTGTAAACAACTTGACCTGTCAATCTGTTGTCAAGAAGCTGAATCAACTTCATGAATTTCCTTGAGTTTGCATAACATCTTAGGATGATCCTTTCTGTCTACAGTGTCAAAAGATACCTTTTCTAATCCAGTCCCACATCCTAAAAGCACCCTGGATGCTGCTGGACATCGCTGCTGCTCTAGGACCTGAGATGAACAACCACAACAACTGTCAGAGTCGGCCATATTCAGGTTTATGACTACAACTTTTAGTGATCATCTTTAACAGTCACTTCAACACTCCCCATCATTATAGGACTCAACAAATTCATTTTGGACTGAGATGATTTTCAGATGAGTTTTGGTGAAGATGAATTTCATAACAGAAAACTCTGCATGGTAGAGTTTTAATAGGAATAGCCATTGCACAGAAGCAATAAGACTCTCTTAGCAGAAAAGATCTTAATCCAGTGGCATGGAAAACTTTTGCAGCTAGAGACCTCTTTTGTGCAGTGAATGACCTGGACATCAAAGTGTCTTGTCATGCTCTTAAAACTTCAGAACATCTGAAAACCCTACCTTCTTGACTGCTGGACCCAGATTGTTGGGGGCAATAAGCTGACTTTGTAATAATGCCGCTTGTGGGGTGTGTGAAAGCCCTAACAAGCAGGCATATACATAGAATGAAGGCTACTGCTAAGCTTGTAAGCCGCCCTGAGTCTTCGGAGAAGGGCGGGATATAAATGGAATTAAAATAAATAAAATAAATAAAAATACATTTCATCTACTCAGTCTGTTAGGACCAGACTTCACACCACAATATGATAGACAATTTCCTATCTCACTGAGAGTCAAAGATTCTCACTTGGTTTGGCCTGTCTGTTGTGACAGTTTATCAGGGTGTGGCTCTGTGCATGGTACAGCTAGTTAGAGCCACAGATAAGAGTTAAGCAAGGGATAGGAACCAAAAATGAACAAGTAGCCTGAAAGGTATTTAGGATAAGTTTGGCAAAAGTAAAGCTGAACTTCCTGGCACAGTTTAGTTTGTCCCTAGTCTAAGTAAACTTTTCCTTCAGTTCAGCCCAAAGAAAAACATAAATAAAGAAGCTTTAGATTTTTTTTTCTAAATCCCCCCAAAAAAGAAGTTAATAAATTTCTGCTGTGCCTGAAACACTACGATTAGCTATACAATCGTGAAGCTTTGCAGATGGAAATTTTTTAATGAAAAAAAAATCCCTTATAAAAATAATGAAGACACATCTGTAGATATAAATAGGAAATCCTGAGAAAAGGGAAAACTACAGGTAAATCAAATGAAAACACAATCAAACGACAGAATTGCAAATAAACGCAATACAATCAGCTTAGTTGAAGTAGCAACTTATTTTTTCCTTGAATACCTTCTTGGCATTCAGCATTTGCTCATTGCAGAAGAATGATTGGAGATAGATTGTCTGCTTCACCTACTTAGAAGATGATTATATATATATCCATGTCAAATAGTATTGTAGCCTATTTCTAGCTGGAAATACTACGATTCCTTTTCTTAAAAAAAAGATGATGATATGCAAACCCTTTTTTTCTTTTTCTTTTTCTAATTATTGTTTAATTATTTGGAATTGACCCACTCACATGGCCCAATATAAAATAGGCCATGGCCTGGTAGTGGGCAGCAGCCTGTGTGTTGATATAATAGAACACAAAATAAAATTGAAACGAAGTTTTCCTGTGGAGACAGCCTATGGTTAAACTACATTTCTAGACCCATTGGTAGAAATAGAAATGTATAATCAAGTTTTCACAGTTCTGATACTGAATATGTAAGAGAGGTATGTTCTTGTTTTTGTTTTGTTTGTTTGCTTGATACAAAATATGACATTTTTTTAGTCCAATCAGTATGCAGTCATGTACTAGATGATTTGGAGATACAGTTGTGCCATACTAAAAAAAAAAATTGTCATAGCTAGTCATGACTTTCCTGAAAAGCATATGCTTCACAGATTTCATCCTATTTCATCCCAACAATGAAAACAGTTACACTAATTATTGTGTCAGTATAGTCTAAGTTCAGGAAAATTCTG
This sequence comes from Daboia siamensis, assembly GCA_024449315.1. Classification (NCBI taxonomy): domain Eukaryota; kingdom Metazoa; phylum Chordata; class Lepidosauria; order Squamata; family Viperidae; genus Daboia; species Daboia siamensis. The sequence goes on from JAKJMR010000733.1 coordinate 163,677, forward strand.
AAAGAAGCTGAATCTTAGATAACTGTATTTTGAATGCAACTATTATCAGTCATTCCATGCTTTCCAAATTAATACCTGACAATAATCATGATTCTAAGGATATACAGTATCTATACAAAGATAAACAGCAAATTTATTACCTGTTCAAAAATGTTATGTGATATTCCAGCAGGAGTACATTTTTGTAGAATAGATAGTTAAAGGTCATTTTGTAAACAATATGGATGTTCTATAATTACTCCTCCCACTTCAAAGCAACAGATTTCATTCATGTATTAAATGGCAATAGTAGGACAACATCTTTGATAAAGTCTAAAACAATTTCATGTGTTCATGCCAAAAATATAGAAAACAATAAAAGCTAGGATACACTAGAAATTGGATACATTTCTAAATTGTCTAGATATTTAAGCATTAAAGTTCCTTTTACTTTAATCTTTAAGGTAAAGATAAAGGTTCCCCCGCACATGCATGCTAGTCGTTTCCGACTCTAGGGGCCGGTGCTCATCTCCGTTTCAAAGCCAAAGAGCCAGCGCTTGTCCGAGGATGTCTCCGTGGTCATGTGGCCGGCATGACTAGATGCCAAAGGCACACGGAACGCTGTTACCTTCCCACCGTAGTGGTCCCTATTTTTCTACTTGCATTTTTACGTGCTTTTGAACTACTAGGTTGGCAGAAGCTGGGACGAGTAACAGGCGCTCACTCTGCTACGCGGCACTCGGGATTCGACCCGCCAAACTGCCGACCTTCTGATCGACAAGCTCAGCGTCTTAACCCACTGAGCCACCGCGTCCCTTTACTTTAATCTTTAGCCCTATAAAAATAAATGAAAAATGACATGTATTTTCATCAATATTGTACATTAGTTTGCTTCTTCTACTGTTATTTACTTTCACAAATTGTCATGCTATAAAGGGTACTGACACCTATTAATTACCAGCTTAAGTGAACATTGAAAATAAATTATTTAACTGAATGCCCACAAAGCTGAATGCCATCAAATCTCTGCCTTACAACACCTAATCATCTGAATTTAATAAATTTTTGAAGGAATGTGACATGTAGCAATACTTGAACATGATTCTAAATTTTAAAGACTAAACTTCACTACCAAGGTAACAGCCAAGCTGATAAATAAATAAAGAATTAACAATCTAATCATAATTCTTTGTTGGAAAGAATTGGGAAATTCTTTGTTGGAAAGAATTGGGAAATTCTTTTCCATTTTCTTCTAAATGGAAAGAATTGGGAAAAATCACTTTGATATTTATATATCCACTCCATAGTTAAATACAAGCTATGCTTTAAATGAAAATGCAATAAAATTTTGTACATGTTTATACAAAAATGTTCCATTGAGTTTATGGATTTACAAATAAGTAAAATTGAAATCTCTGGTTCCAGCCTATTATGGTTAAACCACCAGCAGTGCTCTCTCCCCGAACACTTGCCCTGACTTATTCCAATTGGCTTCCAAAATTAGATGCTATGGATTGAGCTTATTATCTCCAAATGATTTGCCATGTTTTGTTTTTACACTTCACAAATAAAGAATTTCTGGGAACCATAGATTCTTATCTCTGATAGTAAATGATTGTAGAAAATATATTTTATAGACAGAAACCTACTTTTTTAAGTCCTAGGGACATTGCCTCTAACTATTTCCTTTTGTAGGGAAAAATGAATTTATTTCTCCACACAGGAGAAAAAAAAAGATAGTCTGATTACTGAGATTTAGAATTCAGCTTAATTTGAGAAAATAAATGAATGAATTTAAAAAACTAATAGTTTGGTACACTTTGGGGGGAGCTTAAAGAGCTGTACTAAAGGCTTTTATTTAGGTCTATATGCAACCTGAGGACCTCTGATTAGGTCATTGGACTTAAAAAGAAAAATAATGGCCTCTCATTTCTGAATTTCTACTCGATGCCACCGTAAAGCTTACTGCAATCATGTGGAAAACAATCTGACTTTGATCTTTAAATACAAGGAATCAAAGAAATTTTTAAACCCAAACCTAAAAAACTGAAGAAGTGACTATCTTCAGCAAGAAATTCAACATTTTTTAGTTTATTTGTTTATTTTGTCCTGCTTTTATTATTATTTAACTTAAGTTGGTAAAATATATTAATGAGAAAAAGTTTCTAGTGTGCAGGATGTAAGGCTGAAATATTTTTCATATTTATGAAGAATTAATCCATGTAAACTCAATGGTGTTTACTTCCTAATTAAAAAACACGTCAAGAACATCCAAACTGGACTGCAAAATCATTCTGATTCTCCTTAGTATTCTGAATTTGATAGGATAATATACAAGAATATATGTCAATAGTTGCAAAAACATTTCACCATTGACTCTGTTTGTTTTCTTCTTCAGTATTGAAATATTGATGTATTCCTAAATTTAGATTCTCAAGTGCCACATAACAGAGTGCCTGTTACTCATCCCAGCTTCTGCCAACCTAGCAGTTTGAAAGCACGTAAAAATGCAAGTAGAAAAATAGGGACCACTACGGTGGGAAGATAGCAGTGTTCTGTGCGCCTTTGGCGTCTAGTCATGTCGGCCACATAACCACAGAGACGTCCTCAGACAAGTGCTGGCTCTTCGGCTTTAAAACGGAGATGAGCACCGGCCCCTAGAGTTGGAAACAGCTAGCACGCATATGCGGGGGAACCTTTACCTTTACCCATACAATGGCAAAAGACAAAACTGTAAAAATTGTTGATTTTCTAATTGTAGTCCATAAACCATTTTTTCAATCTCTAGAGTGCATAATATTGGATCATTTGCAAAACAGCATTTTTAGCTTCTCCTGTCTTGTTCCCCAATAAAATAACAACAGGAATAAATATTCATGTCAGCTGATTGAGAATAAAATTCTATAAAAACAAGTTCTGTGTTCAGCACAACTATCTTCCAACAAAAGAATAACTGCACTCTTAATCTGGACTTGAATTATTTCCAACTGTATCATTGCTAAATTGACATCCTAGAATCAAATGTTTATTTGATAGCTTCCATATAAATTGGAATGAGAGTATCTTTCAAGTCTTTGAAGTCTGAACTTTCCAAAGGTTAGGAAGACCTGATCTCTAAAGGCTAACAGAGTTTCAGGTTAGGTATAATTGACAGAGGCTAAAAGAAAAAGATTCCTTAGCTACAGCCCATGTCTTCTAGACCAGGCATGTCAAACTGCTGGCCCACAGGCCGGATATATCATACTGAAACCATGCCCACTCCATTGCTGGCAATGCGGAAAAAGTCATGATACATCATGTGACATATGTGATGTCGCGAGTTTGACATGCCTGCTCTAGACTAAGGAAAGTTAAATTATCTATTTTGCTAAACTAAATAATTCCCATTTACTTGCTGTCTTTATTTTCAACTTCCCAAGTTACAAACAACATTACAGCCTTACCAGGTAGGCCAGATAAGAAACATGACCACATAAGTTAATGCGGTTTTACTGTAGAGCTACATTAATAGAATTTTGCTTGTCTGAAAGCACAATTATCCAGCTCTTATCTTTATAACCCAATTTATA
>JAKJMR010000733.1:172224-195417 GCA_024449315.1 Daboia siamensis
CTCCTGTTATGAGGTCAGGTATAGTGAATATACTCAAGGCACTGTTGCTTTGTTTTGCTGGTATTTTATCACTGGTTGCAAAGTAAGCCAAATATTTAGACAGAATTTTGCATTTTTATCCACCTGGTGACTCCTTCCTAATGATCTGGGATAGACAAATATTGTTATTTAATAATATTAAAGGTATCGTCACAGAATGTAAGCTATTCTAAGCAAAGCTGCCTTTTGCAATTAACTGATGATGATTTTGTCAATGCTGATGGTGATCTAGTTGTGCTCTAAATGTTTTGGGATTGCATCATAGGCATCTATTACTATTGTACTATCTTTGCCATTGTTGTTCTATTTCTATTTCCACATCTTTATATTTTGTGATTTTTGTAGTTCTTTTCTGTTTTGCTGATCCAGATATTGTAGTTTCTATGATCCAGATGTTTTTGTCTTTCTTATCATTTTTTTTCTTTCTTATCAACTATTGTTCAATCTGGGGTATTATGTGTCTGATGTAATTTAACACCCCAATCTATTTGAATTCTAAAGTACCAGAGTATTTTAGCTTCTTCATCTTCTATTACTTTGCATATTTTGTAGTTGTGCTTGCAGGCAAATAGCATTTCTTGCAGATATTCCAATGCATAATTGTTGCTAATTTGTCATGCCATTGTTGAAATCAATCTGTGCAATCTTTTGCAGCAGCTAACTAGATGGTCCACTGTTTCTTCAGCTGCTTTGAAAATCTTACTTTATTGTATATGCATTTGTTCTTAAGACTTAATCCCTCTGTGTCTTTCTTCAGCTTTCCTACTCTTAGGCATTTTCGAGTATTGTCGTTGCCTGCTTTGCCTTCTAGCTTTTTTATATGCTGGCCACATAATACTTTGCCTTGCTATATCTCTTTTATATTTTTCAGTGATCTTTCCTTTAGATCAGTTTGGTCTTTTTGATTTTCAGTAAGTCTTAGTGGTGTACTAGTATCAGTGCATATTCTTCATTTTATTTCTGACATTCTTCCAAAGCCCATTTTTTTTCTTCCACTTTCAGTTGCACATACATATCATGGTTTTGTATGCTGTTTTGCAAATAGTGTCTGTCAACACTGCTTTGTGGATGAAGGGCATGATTCCTTTTCATTATTTTTCTTGTCTTCCTATCCAAAGCTTATACTTCAGCTTGAAAGTAGTCCACTGTTCCAGATATATATTTAATAACTGGATTGTCTAGGTGTTCATCATTTTGGAATTTTCTCCACTGAGTTTGTACTTGGACTTTAAGATCTTCTTCACTTGTCTGATGTATTTACTACTAACCTTCCTTTTGACTGAATGCTTAATTTTGATGTTGTTGTTGAGATGATGATGATGATGATTATGATGATGATAACAACGATGATGATGATAGTTTATAAGCTGCTTTCAGCTTTGTTGGTTTGTTTATGCAAGCAAGTAAGTAAATAAATAATAAGATAAATAGTTGACAGGTAAGTCCAGGTAGCAATAATTTCTAATAAATATCTATTAACACACGCACAAATGGAAACGAAGTCACAAATAACTGGCAGTAAAGTTAATATTATTAAAACACAATAAATATAGCATTCAGGCTAATGTAATAATTGTGCTGAAATAAATACACATGCTATTTAGTAAAAAGGACAAATTGATTTTACCAATCATTGTTCATATAACCAATACGATATCTGCCAACCAATTCTAAAATTAGAGGCTCTCAAACTGAAACTGAGATTGAAAACAAACTATTCTAAGACATGACAACACAAATATTATTTTACCAGCATCAAAGATGTTCAAACCTATATTATGTGATTCTTATTAGTAGTTCTAAATGATGCTTTAAAAGTCAAAATGTCTTTTTATCTCCGTTTTCTTCAATTTTTTGGGAAGAAAGTTTGTAACTCTGAAGGAAAAAAAGAAAAGCATTGTGAATAAAATGGACTTGTGTAATAGAATCAAGTATAAATAAAGGAAAAGATGTTCTATATAAAAGTGGTAGAGATAGAATGGAATATGAATATAAAGACAGCAGAATGGAATTAGGAAAGATAAAAAACCAGAAACAGAATATGTAAACAAATTGCAGAAGAGATTAAGTAAAACTTTTTTTCCCTAAGTATCTGAAAAATTAGAGATTAAGTAAAGAAAGCTTATCCTTGGGAATATTGTAAAAATAATAATTTGATTGTCAGACAAGAATAGTGATAAAAACAGTTTCCCAATTTTCACAAAAGTAGTGGATAAAAGATCTAGCACTATGAGAAAACTAATGTTAATCATCAGTAAAGGACATCATAAATTAAAGGTTGGTGGAAAACAAGGAAGTATAAAAAAAAAATCACCTGAGAATTCATAATGGTTAAAAAGCTTACAAGCCTTGACACTGAACAGTAATTTATTCAATCAGAGACCTATAATAACATAAACTAGTTCAGGAAATCAACTCTTCTGCTTATGTATAAATCAAATATGTCAATGCAGATATTGTTTTAAAAGATTATTAGCTAGTAATTTAGTTAAACATTTCTCTGATATGTTAACAAAAACTTGAGCAAGTGTAAATTAAAAAAAGAATAAGTGTTTTAATATTTCTATTTGTACATTTGAGAAATGATAAGCAATAGACAAATTCACCTCTTTATTGACTTCCTTCATATCAAATAAACTTCATTTCTGAAATATTCATAATTTTAATTTTATAATATACTGAATCTCTAAGCAATAGTTAGGAAATCTTAACGATCTTATTTTATTTGCATTTAACTGCATGGACATCCCTGACAATATCTTTAGTCTTCTTCTCATCATTATGATTTTTTTAATCTCATCTTCAATAATTATCAAGGATGTTTAACATTATCCATAGCTGTTCTCATTTTAAAGTATTATTTTTCATTTAAGCCACAGCAGTGTTTTTCATGAATGAAATCGGATGTGCTTCATCATTGCTGTTTCTGTCAGGTGACCTCTAGAAGTAAAATCAATCTGGCCCAATTTGCCACTTCTGATTAGTGCACTTTCCCTTCACCTATGGGGCATTTCATTCAGGGTTATTCTGCCTTTCCACTTGTGGTCACCAGACTCTAAGATTATCAAAGGGTCAGACTTCATAGCAACTGCCATCTATGGAGAGGAGTCTTACTCTCACTTTTCCCACTTTAAGCTATCTCTATAGGCCTTTATGCCTCTATATGTTAACTGTCATTCAGCTAGCTGTCATTCAGCTAGTTTAAAATATGAATTTTCTCTTCTAGAATAGACAAATATATAGCCCCAATGAGCTGAACAATCAGCTTTGCTTTGGCAGAGCTATTTCTTTCAGATGCTTATGAAAGGAGTCTACTTATCAGCTGAAATTCCAGTAAAGCATTATGAAAAAGGTAAAGGTAAAGGTTTCCCCTGCACAGGTGTGCTAATCGTTTCCGACTATAGGGGCCGGTGCTCATTTCCATTTCAAAGCCGAAGAGCCAGCGCTTGTCCAAGGACATCTCCGGGGTCATGTGGCTGGCATGACTAGACACCAAAGGCACACGGAACGCTGTTACCTTCCCACCATAGTGGACCCTATTTTTCTACTTGCATTTTGACGTGCTTTCGAACTGCTAGGTTGGCAGAAGCTGGGACGAGTAACAGGCGCTCACTCTGTTATGCGGCACTCAGGATTTGACCCGCCAAACTGCCTAACCCACTGAGCCACCGCGTCCCTAAAAGCATTATAACCCTGTCCAAAAAAGGTTCCTTGAAATTAGCCATACAAGGTGCTTGTATCAAAGCAAAATTTGTGTCAACAAATGGCTAATCTCACTAATATATCTTCTCCTAGCCATCCTACATAATAGAGAATAACAGATGGATGTGTTCCTGATAACTCGTGATGTTTAACAGAACAGGTAGGAAACAAAGTTGGGGTAATTCACCAATTCTAATCCTTCCTTTAAAATAAACTATTTTAAAAGGGCAGCACTATTTTTTAGAAAAAAATGACAAAAAGTTTAATTATCTAAGAGCAATCTCCTTCTAGAAATTAATAGAATTCGTCAAGCCTGTTTTCTCTAGTATTTATGTTGCTTTCAAAAGTGAAGATAAGATTATTTCTTTTTTATGAAGTTTTTTAATGCCTAAAATGTTAAATATATTACTAAGGTATAGTGTTGGTCAGTTTATATTTGAGTGAGTGTGTATTTAATGCTGATTTGAAGATTTTTGTTTGTTTGTAAATTGATTGTTTGATTTTAAATTATGTGCAGGTTACCTTGATAAAACCTTTCAGATAAAGAAGAAATGTTTAGAGAAATAAATAAAATTATTAAAACTTCATAGAAAGAATTTAAATGCTAGAAATCTCAATTTCCTGTTTTCTGCACTATTGAACTGATACCATATTCAGTTTCCTAAAATACTAATAATCCTCTGTAAAGTTTGAATTAAAAACCCCATAAAAACTTATAAAATCTACATTTGGTGTAAAAGCAGATATTAATCTGTATCACACATTTATCTTCCATAATTTATATCATCATAATCTCATAATAACTTTAATGAAATAATCTCATTAAAAAGATGTTGAGATTGCATGATACATCTTGATAAACAGAGTTTAGAAAAGCTTACAAGGGGCATAATCTCTGCTTGGAAAGATCTGACAACTCTTGACATCTCAAGAGAGGAATGCCTCCATGCCTTAAAACACTACTAGAATACAGAAAATCATACAACACCAGAATTACGGACACCTGTATATATTCTTTGTTCTCTGTCTGCATCTAGCTTTTTTATGTATAGGCCAAAGGGGAAAGAGTCTTTAACTGTGACATTACAATTTCCAATTCCAATTTCTGTTGCCAGTTTCACAGGAAGAAAAATACATCCATTAAAATAAACCAAAGAATGTTGCTCATGACCTACATTCCTCTTCATTTTTCAAGAAGTGACAGATTTTCATTCCACTTTATTTCAGACAAAGGCCTTTATTTTATTATATGAAACTTAACCCCAGATTCTAAGTGCCTTCTTCAGATTAATATGAAAATTTATGTTCTAGGTATTGACCATACAGAATAATGATCTTTATGAAATAACTTGTCCTACATCTGTCATCCATGATGCAAACTATACTTATGGAAGCTTCTTCATAAGTGTTTGTCATCCGAGATAGATTCTATAATGGAATCTTTACTTGATCTGCTACCGCTATGAAGCTTACAAATGTAAATAATTTAAGTAATATCACTTTGGGGAAATGTTTTTTAATAAAAATAGGCTAACAATTAATAATAAAATGAATAGTGAGAGAAGTTAAAAAGCTACATTAATCATGATTCAGAAATAATCTGAACCTGTTCCTGATTTCTAGTTTAGTTTAATTCTAACATAATCTGACTCAAGCCTTGAAGGAGTTTGTTGTGTACTGGGTTCGTTGTGCAGGAATGAAGATGAGGCAAGTGAGTTCAGCAAAGAGCATGATTTATTTCTTGCAGGATCTGAACTAGAGAACAAGGCTGCAACTGCAGCAATTTATACCTTGGCCCCTAGGTGGCAGCCAATAGGTTTGAAGCAACCTATTGCCGCCTAGGGGCAACCAATAGCAGCGCTGGAGATGGGTTGTCTGAGATGCTGGGAGCCGTTAGCTAGCTCCCTGCTCTAGCAACCTACCAGCCATTACCACATGGTGTTAACAAGCAAGCCCCAATATATTTTACCCCTCCCCCCTTAGAACGAATAATACTATAGCAACAATAGAAAATAATTACAATAATACACTTAAAAAGTCTTAACACTGTGTGAATAGGTCCCACTTAGCAGCACAATAAAGTACTTACAACATTATAGCTCCTTTGTCTATTACAATTTTGTAGGTCAGCATTAAATACAACGTATATACAACATTATAGCTTTATTATTACCAAACAAAATCTTTCAGATAAGCAGGAGGTTTGTGTGGCCTTGTGGAATGACTGGGGGACCCAGGCACGTCCTGGCCTACCAGCTTGCCCACCGGGCTGGGTAGACCAGTGTCTCTTAGTTCAAGCAATTCTGAGTGGCTTGGTGCTCTCTGGCTGGCCTTTCCAGGTTGGCCCACCCCAGAGTCAGTTTGTTCAGAAGAGTTAGCACAGCAGCTGTAGCCATCAGGTTGGCTTTCTCCATCAGGGGACCCATGTTGTACGTCCGGGCTTCCCTCCTCTACGGCCAACTCCTCGTTGCTTGGGCTGTATGAGCCTTCATAGTCTATGCATGGGCCGGCTTGGCTGCCAGTTTGTGGACCTTGGTAAGGACTTGTGATGAAATCCTCGCTTTGTGGCCATTCTGGGAAACTCTTCCTAAGCTGATCGATGTGGCACTGGACAACTCGCCCGCCCTCCAGCTCCACTTCATAAGAGAGGGGGCCTGATGTTTTAGTAATTTTTCCAGGCACCCACAAATTCCCATGCCCATAGTTCCTGGCCCACACCCCGTTGTCCACTTGCAGCCTCCTTGAGGGTTTTGGGCATGAAGATTCTGCTGCCACCCTATTTGGATGCAACCTGTCCAGTTTCATGATCAGTCACCTCCCCCAGCACAGCTCTACTGGGCTTTTCCTTGTAGCTGTGCAGGGCGTGGAATGCTGTCAAAGTAAAAAATATGCCAATCCTCCCACCTGTGAATTGGAGTGTGCGGCATTTCAGGCCTTGATTGCTGGCATGTATAACAGCCATGCACCTGGGCTTCAATGTCCCTGTCTAAACCTGGACACCATAAGTAGCTTCTAGCTAAAGCTTTCATATGGACAATACCCGGATGACCTTCATGCAGTGATTGCAAGACCCTGTCTCTTAGTGAGGTAGAGACTATGACCCTGTTCCCACATAGGATACAACTCTTGTGAGCTGATAGCTCATGTCTTCTAGTAAAATAACTCTGAAATTCAGGGCCTGGGCTCTTATCTATCCACCCTGTTTGCACCCAAGAAAGCACTCTACTTAGTGTCTTATCAGCTGTTGTTTCTGCAGCTATGTCCCCAGCATGGAGGGGAAACTCTGGCAAATCCTGAATGGATAATATGCAGGCCCCTGAGGCCAGATCTGTTTCAATCTGTGGCATTGGAAGCCTATTCAGGCTGTCTGCATGGCCCATTTCTTTGCCAGGTTTGTGAATCAGCTTAAACGTGTAAGCTGATAAAAAAATAGACCATCTCAGCATTCTAGGGGATAATATGTGGGATGTCTGTTTGTCTGTGGTGAATAACCCCTATAATGGTTTGTGGTCTGTGAAGACCATGAAGTCCCTGCCATATAAGTAGTCATGGAATTTTTTAACTCCAGCTACAATGGCCAATGCCTGTTTGTCAATTTGAGCGTAGTTATGCTCAGCAGAGGACAGTGTCCTCGAATAAAATGCAATGGGAACCTAGGTTCCATCTTTCTCTAAGTGTCTCAACACTGCCCTCACTCTGTATGGGGATGTGTCACACACTATACAGACTGGTTTAGACTCCCTGAAATGAGTGATAGTGGAACTGACTGACAGAAGTGCCTTCAGGTCCTGAAAACCTTTTTTGTGAATGCTGGTCCACTTCCAAGAAGCTTTTTTATCTAAGACCCTGTGAAGTGGCTCTGCCACTGCAGCCTTGTTAGGAAGGAATGTGTGGTAGAAGTTGAGGAGGCCCAAGAATGCTTGCAGCTCTCCTTTAGTTTTAGGGCTAGGTGCCATTTGAATGGCCTTTGCTTTGGACTCAGCTGTGTGGATGCCATTAACATCAATGTGAAACCCCAAAAATTCAGTCGAGGGAACCCCAATACTGCATTTGCTCTTTTTTAGTTTGAGGCCTGCTTCACGCAGCCTCTGCAGGATGGCTCTGAGCCTCCTTGCTTGCACTTCTGTGGATTCTCCAGCAATAAGCACATTGTCAAAATAGGGGCAAACCCCTGGGATGCCTTTGAATATGCGTTTCATGATTCATGAACCAATAGCAGTGCTGGAGATGGGTTGTCTGAGATGCTGGGAGTCGTTAGCTAGCTCCCTACTCTAGTAACCTACCAGCCATTACCACGTGGTGTTAACAAGCAAGCCCAATACATTACAGAGTTCATCACTGGATACAATGTGCCATGTGTACACATCATAAAATGAAGAGGGTTATTTAAATACTAACTTCCTATTGGAAACTGAAGGTGACATAACTGAGTGTCAGGGTCAAAAGCTGTTTCAGTTCCTGTAATGACTTTTCTTATCTGAAATTATACAGAAAACGAACACTGTGGCAAAGAATGAATAGCATCCTGATTTAGAATAACAAATATAAGTAGCTTAATAATGTTAATAACAGATGATTAACACCGTTTTCAAGACTATTTTTTTATAATGGATCAAGCTGAAGACAGACAAGCATAAGTAAATAATCCTCTACAATATTTGCATTGTGGATCCTGATAATACTAGCAGATTACAGAATAATTTGAAATCTACTCTTAACTTTCACTGAATTGTTTTTTTTTTTTTCTGAATTGCTGGGACTTTTAGGAATGTAGGAATTTAAGATTGACTTCCTTTTCCTGGTAACTCTGACTAAGAATTCTGTTTGTACAACAGACAGCTTGTTCTCCTGCAGGTGTGACATGCTACCTAAGAAAATTAGATAGTTTGTTTCAGTTCTTCTAGTCCAATATATCTTCTAATAGGTAATTTCACTTGATTTTGTAATATTGAGTTGGGTGTTTTTTGGCTGCAGGAGTAGTTGTAAGGCTACTGTGGCTGTTGATTTTACTGAAATGACAAATAAATGAATGAAACTTTGAATTATATACATGTTCTAATAGTAGGAAATGTGCTTGCTCAGGATTGAGCTGTAGGTTAATGATGACCTATGAGCTTGATTGTTTTTATAGACATTTTGTTTTCAGGCTAGGAAGCATTCAGTACTTGGATTGTGAAATTTGAAGGTTGTTTACATATGTTTACTCACCCTGCCAATTTTAATTCATGTGTGGCTTTTTACTTGATAATTCCTTGATTAGGTATTGTTTTTTTCTTGGATTATTTATCTGGTGCTGGATATGGCTATTACATAGGAATTCCGTTCTTGAATGAAGGAGGGAGACTCCTTCCTTTGTTTTGAATATGAATATTCAAAACATTAAACATCATTAGTTAATGGATTTTTAGGATTACTTAAGATATTTTGGAGGTATTTTATTGGTTTGTGTTTGTGTTTATTGGTTTGTGTGCTACATAAGAGCCTTGGTGGAGCAGTGGGCTAATGCCTCCTTAAGTAACACCAGCTGCCTGCAATTAGTGCAGGTTCGAGTCCCACCAGGCTCAAGGTTGACTCAGCCTTCCATCCTTCTGAGGTAGGTAAAATGAGGACCCAGATTGTTGGGGGCAATAAGCTGACTTTGTAATATTGCTGCTTGGGGAGAGCCGAAACCCCTAATAAACAGGCATATACATAGAATGAAGGCTATTGCTAAGCACATTGATTTGTGCTTTAGATTGTAAGCTGCCCTGAGTCTTCGGGATATAAATGGGATTAAAAAAATAAAAAATAAAAATTAATAGTAAGTGGTTTGATAGAATGAGAGGACAAACCAAGCCACAAATGGAGTCCCTTATGGAGCAAATTGAATAGCACAGTATCATTTTGGTTCAGCTTTTTGTTCCTTCTTCTCATTCATATCCTTATAGACTCCAGATGCAGGAGTCAAGATTTTCCTTCAAATACCACCTGAGTATAAAGGAAGTGCAAACAGAAGCAAAATAACAAAATACAGGTCATAATGTCATGATTCAAAATAAAGATGTGGCATTACAGACTGGAATAACCAATCAGTTAAACTTTCTTCCTCAAATTACCACAACTAGAAGTAGAGCTCAGAAAGCAGGGGAGCCATTATAGCCATGTGTCTAATTCATAACATTTGCAGGATATCATTGAGAAGAGAGCGAGAGAGATACAACAGGAGAATTTCATTCCTCCATATCTAGGTTCCAAAATAGGTCCATGATTCATGCAAATATAGATTTTAAACCTTGTTTAAGTCTGAATTCTGACTAAAAAGGGTCCAAATAATAACATTCTTATAAGGTATTTTGTTGTTGTTTTTGTTGTTGTTAGTTGCGAGGTTGTGTACAACCCATCGCGATCCCATGGACAATGTTTCTCCAGGGCTTCCTGTCCTCTACCAACTTTTGGAGTCCATTTAAGCTCACGCCTACTACTCCAGTGACTCCATCCCGCCACCTCATTCTCTGTCGTCCCCTTCTTCTATTGCCCTCAATCTTTCCCACCATTAAGTTCTTCTCCAGTGAGTCCTTCCTTTTCATTAGGTGGCCAAAGTATTTGAGTTTCAACTTCAGGATCTGGCCTTCAAGGTATTTTGTACTAACAGTCTAATGCCAAAGATATGTAATTTTATAATACTTATGATCACTTTTTTATTATCTATAAACATTTAGAAAATTGTATTGAAAATAAAAACAATTTATTCATTTATATCAATATGAGTAGCAGCTAAGTTTATGAACAAATTTCTTTCCCATTAAAAATGTCTTTCTGTTCTGATAGTTATTTTTACATGAATGCACACAAACACACACACACACACACACATTGCCACACACATAAAGATGTCCAAGGTGCCCTTAAATGAATTCCAACAGGATGATTCCTTTGAGTCATTCCTTCTAACTTAAGCATTTCTAATATGGCCCAAGCATAGCAAACTGACAAATTTCTATACAGGTATCTCCACTGAGAGCACAGAATCAAAGGTCTGATCCTCTGAGAAAAGGGTTTTCACATATAGCAAAGCAAGTGGATACGCAGACAGCTAGACAGTACACTAAACTGCACTTCTGCTTTATAATTTCTCCACTATATCTCCATTTTTTCAAAAATAACCCAACATAAAAATGTAAAATGCGAATGAAGCAAATACCCTTTTTTCTTTCTTTCTCTGATTAGACAGTTGGAAGGGAGACTTGACATTGTTGTTGTTGTTAGCTGCGAAGTTGTGTCCGACCCATCGCGACCCCATGGACAACTTTCCTCCAGGCCTTCCTGTTCTCTACCATCTTCTGGAGTCCATTTAAGCTCACACCTACTGTTTCAGTGACTCCATCCACCTACCTCATTCTCTGTTGTCCCCTTCTTCTATTGCCCTCAATCTTTCCCAGCATTAGGCTCTTCTCCAGGGAGTCCTTCCTTCTCATTAGGTGGCCAAAGTATTTGAGTTTTAGCTTCAGGATCTGGCCTTCTAAAGAGCAGTCAGGGTTGATCTCCTCTAGGACTGACCGGTTTGATTGCCTGGCAGTCCAAGGGACTTGCAGGAGTCTTCTCCAGCACCATAGTTCAAAGGCCTCAATTCTTTGGCGCTCAGCCTTTTTTATGGTCCAACTTTGACTGCCATACATTGCAACTGGGAAGACCCTAGCCTTGACTATATGCACTTTTGTTGACAGGGTGATGTCTCTGCAAGTGTGCTGTCTACATTTGCCATGGCTTTCCTCCCGAGGAGCAAGCATCTTTTAATTTCTTGGCTGCAGTCCCTGTCTGCGGTGATCTTGGAGACCAGGAAAATAAAATCTGTCACTACCTCCATTTCTTCCCCATCTATTGGCCAGGAATTGAGAGGGCTGGATGCCATGATCTTGGTTCTCTTAATGTTAAGTTTCAACCCAAGTTTTGCACTCTCCTTCTTCACCCACAACAAGAGGCTCTTTAGTTCTTCTTCGCTTTCTGCCATTAGAGTGGTATCATCTGCATATCTTAGGTTGTTGATATTCCTTCTAGCAATCTTAATTCCAACTTTTGATTCATCTAGCCCTGCCTTTCTCATGATGTGCTCTACATATAAGTTAAATAGGCAGGGCGACAGTATACAGCCTTGCCGGACTCCTTTCCCAATTTTGAACTAATCTGTGGTTCCATGTCCAGTTCTCACTGTTGCTTCTTGGCCCACATATAGGTTTCTCAAGAGACAAATAAGATGGTCTGGTACACCCATCTGTTTAAGAACTTGCCACAGTTTATTATGATCTAAACAATCAAATGCTTTAGCATAGTCAATGAAGCAGAAGTAGATGTTTTTCTGGAACTCTCTAGCTTTCTCCATGATCCAGAGTATGTTGGCAATTTGATCTCTAGTTCCTCTGCCTCTTTGAAATCCTGCCTGTACTTCTGGTAGTTCTCGATCCACATACTGCTGGAGTCTAGCTTGTAGGATTTTAAGCATAACTTTACTAGAATGAGAAAATCTATTTGTCACGTCTACTGTATATTCAACAGGGATATGATTTAATTCATACCTGAGTGCCCTAGTGCTTTTCCCTACTTTCTTCAGTTTAAGCCTAAACTTTGCAATGAGAAGCTCATGGTCTGAACCACAGTCAGCTCCTGGTCTTGTTTTTACTGACTGTATAGAGCTTCTCCATCTTTGGCTGCAGAGCATATAGTCTATCTGATTTCTGTGTTGACCATCTGGTGATGTCCATGTGTAGAGCTGTCTCTTGGTTGTTGGAAAAGAGTGTTTGCTATGACCATCATATTCTCTTAACAAAATTCTATCAGCCTGTGCCCTGCTTCATTTTGTACTCCAAGGCCAAACTTGCCTGTTATTCCGATTATCTTTTGGCTTCCTACTTTAGCATTCCAATCCCCCATGATGATAAGGACATCATTTTTTGGTGTTAGTTCTATAAGGTGCTGTAGGGCTTCATAGAACCGGTCAATTTCATCCTCTTCAGCACCAGTGGTTGGACTTGGACTACTGTGATATTGAATGGTTTGCCTTGGATTCGAACTGAGATCATTCTGTCATTTTGAGGATTGTATCCCAGTATTGCTTTTCCTACTCTTTTATTGACTATGAAGGCTACTCCATTCCTTCTTAGAGATTCTTGCCCGCAGTAGTATACCTGATGGTCATCTGAATTAAATTCACCCATTCCTGTCCATTTTAGTTTGCTGATACCTAAGATGTCGATGTTCAGTCTTGTCATCTCTTGTTTGACCACGTCCAGCTTTCCTTGATTCATGGATCTTACATTCCAGGTTCCTATGGAGAAAAAATCTTTACAGCATCAGACTTTCCTTTCACCACCAGATACATCCACAGCTGAGCATCCTTTCGGCTTTGGCCCAGTCACTTCATTCTTTCTGGAGCTACTAGTATTAGCCCTCTGCTCTTCCCCAGTAGCATAGCTCATAGCTTCATTGAATTACGCAAGCCCCTTCACCATGACAAGGCAGTAATCCATGAAAGGGAGACTTGGCATAAAGCATTGCAATTATTTCTATAGATGCTGATTTTAAAGATTTCAGATTCTATGTTTAGGGATGTGTGTATGTATGTTTATTAGAATACATAAACTGAGGTACACATAATCTATTGATGAGAAAGTGATCTGGTTATAGGAATGGACGTTAATATAACTAAAATTCTAGTAATTTAAGAGGCAGTTACTCAAAAACTATATATAATATTTGTATAAAAATAATAAAAGAACAATGATTCATTTAGGTTACTATTACTAGTTAATGAATATATGCAGTTAGTTTGGGTTCATTTCATTTCATTAGTTATAAAGGACAAAATTTTGTTATAGGCAAGTATTTATTTTATTGTGGTGTTTATAATATATTTCATGTCATATTATAAGTTTTTATGAGTTACAGTATTTAAGCAAGTAATATCCTTTTGAAAAATGTCAAGCAATAAATATTTACTACATTATTTTAATAACTTGGAGACAGTTCTCAGAGATCTGATGAATTAGGTTTATGACTTCCAGGTTTATGTTCAAACATGTGGAAGAAGCAACTAATTGAGGTGAATCAGGTTTTAATATGAGTTTTCATCACTTGGTTACGTGCAACATGTATAAACAACAATACTGCAAATTTTGCATGGAGAAAACTAAATGTCTGATGGAAGCTAGAAATCTGTTGACAAGCTATTACATTCTGTCTTGCTTCTTTGACAAACATGTATTTTCCAAGAACTCCACTCTAATTATTTTTAACCTTTTTGTTCCTGGTGTTATTGAATCTCTATATTACCTTCTCCTTTCAGTCAAGTGCCAGGGGCACATACTGATTGAATTGGTTGGCTTTTGGATCAGTCACCCCCAGGACAGATTAATTTGCATCCTGCTGTATCTTTAAAAGGAAGCTGTTGAAATTGTAACTTGTAGAAATGTCTATATTTTTGCCACAGCAACTGTTCTTACTAATTTATTATACTTTTGTTTAATCAGTATGCACTACTCTTTTTGGACATACAATAAAATTTGGGACATTATGGATTCCTCTTGCAGAGGGTATGAACAGAACTTTCAGAAAATTCAAATGAAATAAAAATTTGCTTCTATGTTGTATGGATAGAAATGGTATACAAAGTGCTGACTTAGACATGGAAGAACTGCTGCAGTAACAAGTTGATAAACTCACACAGTGAAAGGAAACAATATAAAAAGCTCTGTAACTATATTGAATCAAAATTTTGGTCCATCTTGCCCAGTACTGCTACTGCTTAATAATAACAACAACTTGTCAACATTCCACTCAGAAACCTTTTCCAATGCTGCCTGAAATTGACAGGAAATAAACCTGGGAATTTTTTGTATGAAAAATATAAGCTTGACAAGTATAACTCTTATTTTAATCTTGCACAATATACTCTCTCTCTGTGTGTGTGTGTGTGTGTGTGTGTGTGAGAGAGAGAGAGAGAGAGAGAGAGAGAGAGAGAGACAGACAGACAGACAGAAAGAGACAGAGAGGGAGTATGTGTGTGTGTAGAGAGAAAGAATGAGTGAGTATTATGGGATTTGCATCACACTAATCAAAGCAATATCACACACACACACACACACACACACACACAGAGAGAGAGACAGAGAGTACGTTATTTATATGTTAGGATTAATCAATCCTAAACATACAGTATTTTCTTTGACTTATTCCTTTTTAATGTTTTGTTTTTTGTTTTTATTTTTGAAGGAACTTTTCATGCTGAGCAAAACCTTTATCCACCTTCAAATTAGAATAGAATTTGGTTTCTTCACTACCAATCCCAAGCTGTATCTATAACCTCTATTCCAATGTTACTGGAATAGAAGTATTCTGATTTTGTGTAATGGAGGCATAGAGAAAAAAATATGATACTCATTTTTGGTAAATTAATCTATAAATTCATTTATCAAAACTTTTCATCCCATAATGCAGATATATAGAGCACTGAATAAGATTTTCCATCCCTTTCCTTTTTCATACACCATTACCATACTGTTCAGGAAAATAAGCTTTCCTCTTCTTCTCAACTTTTGTAAGCCATTGGAGTAAGGACATTCTCCTTCCCCTCTTAAGGATCCATAATTTTGAATCTGTGCTGTGTCCTGTTCTTTCTTGACAGAAGTGGGGAAAGATGGCAAGCAAAAGATGTAATGAACCCAGGCAGAGGGCATGCCCACATCAGCTTGAAGTAGCCAAGAGGCAAAGAATAGCCTTCACTTCTGTAGGATACTGACTGCATTACTGACAAAATTGTCTTCAATGCATATCACATTTTACACACCATGACACTACCATGCTTTGTTAACAACTTAATGAGGAAAATGATACATTAAAATTGGAATAGCTAACTGATATACCAGACAATATTTATACTGTGGTTATATCTATGTCAGAAAAGGCCTAATATGTTCAAGATGGTCACATGGTTGCTTATTTCCTGTCTTTCTCCTCCAACAATTCTGTGAAGCAATTTAATAAAGAGTAAATGACTGACTAAATATATTCTATTCAGTTGAGTGGAATCTTGCACATAGTTTTTGTACAATGTACATTTCTATGTATATACTGCATGGCTTTGATGCATTTTTATATTAGAAATGGTCACTGACTTCAAATTTTGTTGAATCTGTAATATTGCACAAAATAATCACAAATCTGGAAAATATATTTATAATAAAAATAAGACAAGAAAATTAAATATAAACAAATGTGTCATGATAATCCACTAGAGTGACTAGTAAAAATTATTATGGCAGAGGCCCCCAATCTTTTTGGTACCAGGGATCGGTTTCATGGAAGACAATTTTTCCATGGACCTGGGGGGGGGGAGGTTTCAGGATGATTCAAGTACATTACATTTATTGTAAATTTTCTAAATAAATAAAGAAATAAATAAAATAATGCACTTTATTTATATTATTGTATTAGATTAGACCAGTGACTTTCTGCTTCTAAGAAAGTGGGAAGGAAAAAAGACAATTCTAAACTCAGTCTTACAGCAAAATCCTCCCCTACTGTAAGCCGGTTAGGAGCACACATGGCTTTCAAACTTGGAGAGCTACACAAAGAAAGGAGGACACACACATACACACAAATATACCAAATTAAACCTCAAAAAGCAGGCAGGATGTTGCCAAAACACGAGGCACCTGGAGCATCAAAATAAAACCAAAAAATTCCAGTTGAAATGCAATGGAGCCTAGCGGTCTTCGAAAAGGTTCAGATGAGAGAGAAAATCTCTTGGAGATGCAGTGTTAAGGTAACAAATACAGTAGCTTCTCCATACCCCGTTTGCACTCTGAGAAAGACACCTTACACCAGGGGTGTCAAACTCAATTTCATTGAGGGCCGCATCAGCACTGCGGTTGCCCTCAGGGGGCCGGGTGGGTATGGCCAAGGTAGGCGTGGCCTACTGGTGGCTAGAGTGCGTATGGCTTAATGGGTGGGCAAGGCCAGCTCTACATTGTTTGCATCAAGGGTGCCTATGGGGGCCTGAGCAGGAGTGGGACAGATCTGAGGGTCTCTGGCAGAAGGAAGGTCTCTGGGCCAGGGCCAAGGCAGTGGAGGCCGTTCCCTCACTGTTTCCAGGATGGCTTCATGGGCCGCATGAAACCACTTCATGGGCCGGATCCGGCCCCCAGGCCTTGTGTTTGACATGTCTGCCTTACACACATACACTGGAGCCCCTGGTTGCAAGCTGGGATGGCACATGTTTGTCTTGCAAATTTGGAGAGTTGCATGAAGGGAGTGCAAGCCCAGCTGGGGTAGCCAGGAGTGGGAGAGGAGGAAAGTGAGGAAGAAGAGGAGGAGGAAGAAAAAGAAGCATCAGGGAGAGGGAGCAGGACCAGGAAGAGGAGGAGGAGGAGGACGAAGCAGGAGAGAAAGCAGAAGAAGCAGGAGGAGAGAGAGGAGGAAGGACACAGAACTCAAATGTTGCAAACCAGTTGCAAGCGCAGCCATCAGAGGAACTTGCACTGAGCAAGACGGCTTCTGTCCTGCCAATTTCCTACCCCTGTCCAGACCCCTGCAGACTTGCCATATTGCTGGTGGTGGAAGATGTTTTTTCAGTGCACCTCCAGCTGGGCAGCCTGGTTCCTAAATGTGGACTCCTGTATTATGGCACATAAACATTTTAAAATAGTTTGATCTTCAATTTTTATGCATAAAATTATACACATCCTCAAATTTCCTTTGTCCAAAATGTGTTAAATAAGCAACAGTACAACATTTCTTTATATTTATATTTGTCTGGCCACCCATTTTACAAGAGTTAGAATGTACATGTCTCTCACTTATTTTTAAAATATAGTGTTAAATATTTTATTTTATAAAATGATATGAAACAAAAATAAACCAACAAAGAAAATAAATTTCAGCAGCTTTGATATGAAACCCTAAGGTAAAGGTAAAGGTTCCCCCACACATGCGTGCTAGTCGTTTCCAACTCTAGGGGCCGGTGCTCATCTCCGTTTCAAAGCCGAAGAGCCAGCACTTGTCCGAGGACGTCTCCGTGGTCATGTGGCTGGCATGACTAGATGCCAAAGGCGCACGGAACGCTGTTACCTTCCCACCGTAGTGGTCCCTATTTTTCTACTTGCATTTTTATGTGCTTTCGAACTGCTAGGTTGGCAGAAGCTGGGATGAGTAACAGGCGCTCACTCTGCTACGCGGCACTTGGGATTCTACCCGCCTAACTGCCGATCTTCTGATCGACAGGCTCAGCATCCTAACCCGCTGAGCCACCACGTCTCTTATGAAACCCTAAAATGTACTAAAACATTTTAGATAGCATACTTTCGTGGAGGGCATGGAGCTGTAAATGTTCTTGTTAAGACCAGAAATACTGACATGAACAGCCTAAATCTATAGTGAAAGCCCAGACTACTTTACAGTTAACACAATTAATAAAGAGATGTCTGTTTAAAACCCAATAGAGAAGGAGCAGATAAGAGTGCACAACAGAAAAATAGGTAGTGAAGACAGTAATTGAAGAGGAGGATTTTTTAAAAATGAAAAAACTTGTATTTTTTTTTAATGTATTGTTTGTCTATAAATAGTGTCTGAGAATTCATCTAGGAAATAATCCCCTTTCTTTCTTTTGACCTAGTGCTCATGATTTTGGACCAATTAATGTGTTTTGCTAGATATGTATGTGTGTGTATGTGATGTGTGCATACACACACACATGCATGAATATATGTCTGTACACATATGCACTATTTTCATTAAACAGGCACATGTTTTCTTCATTTTTACAGTATGTAGCAAGTCTACCTCACTCAGAAAACTTTTTTTCTTTGTTTGTTCTCATAACATTCTTCAAAGCTTTAACAAGCCTCTTCTGTAAATCCAGTATAGCAAAAAAATATCCAGGTCAGTCTATTGGCTTGTTATTTGCATATTCCTTTTAATTAATAAAACATTAGCTGGTTTCTTTTATATCTTGTGTGATATATTTCTCTATGTCACTCTTGTAGTTTGTCATTTTTAAATCTACTTTCAAAGAAGTCTCAGTCATATCAGGTAATAATTGTTCCTCTGTCAGAGCATATTTCAAACACAGTCCATCTAAAGAGGCAGGCACTATTAAAATTAACTTTTGGAAACATTGTTCAAAAATATCCTTCAGTATGTCCAAAGTTAAAATATTTTGCTACATTCTGAATTAGTAAGTTGAGTTTGAGTACTCTTCTCCTTTAATTGTACTCTTTAGTTTCTTCCAGTTTGCTCTAGGTTCCAATTTTTGTATGTTTTTTTAAAAAAATATTCGAAACAAAAGCATTTTTTACAGGAAATATTCTTTATAATTAATTCCAAATTTTATTTAAAATTTATATGAACCTGTAGGAAGTTAGCACCTTCCCCCGCAGAGAAGGAAATATTTTGGGGGATATTAAAAATGCAAAATATTATATTTTTTCAAATGAATAATAGAAAATATTAGACATAAACCAGCACCCCACCAGAAACCAACCTTCTCTCCCTGTCTCAAGCAGAAACCAGCTCTGTAGAAATGCAGATTTGATAATCCTAATCAGAAATATTGGCCACTTATTCATAAGCTAAATCCTTTCAGCCATAGCACCAGAGAATGTTTGAGTTGATGGGATTAGAAAAGCAAAGACTCCAATGAACATGACCTTTAGGAGGATTAACCCACCACCATTAGAATACCAAATGGGCACACTCAACCTCAGGTCAAAGTTCATCACACAGGAATAGGAAGAACCTGAATGAACCTTTATTGTCAAAGTACAACCATGTATACATTGAGATTGGCTGAGCCTCCCTTCGTGTCCCCCCACAACTCACAGTGACAACAAACCCACCATCTTATTACACCATATGTAATATGGCCTTGCAAGTCACTCATACATAAAATTATAAAATTATTTCCCGTTCAAGAGCCTAACAGCCCATGGATAAAAGCTGTTCTTCAGCCTGTTGGTATGGCTGGCCAAACTCCTGTATCTCCTACCCAATGGTAGGAGAGTAAAGAGATACCGACCAGGGTGTGAGTTGTCCCTGAGAATTTTTCTCACTCTTCCAAGACAGTGAGCCCTGGCGATGTCATCCAGTGATGTCAGGGGACAGCCCACAATGTCTTGTGCTGTGCTCACCACTCTCTATAATACTTTCCTATCTGTGGCTGTCAGGCCAGCATACCAAACCAAAATACAGTACGAGAGGACACTCTCTATAGTAGACCAGTAAAAGAGGGTCATTAACCATTGTTCTACCCTGTTCTTCCACAAGACCTTGAGGAAGTGGAGTCTCTGTTGGACCT
The DNA here is from genome assembly GCA_024449315.1 of Daboia siamensis. Taxonomy (NCBI): domain Eukaryota; kingdom Metazoa; phylum Chordata; class Lepidosauria; order Squamata; family Viperidae; genus Daboia; species Daboia siamensis. The sequence continues at coordinate 192,287 of JAKJMR010000733.1, forward strand.
TTCTGGCCACTTGGGTTGTATTAACTTTTCAGGTAAGATCTTCACAGAGGTAGACTCCCAGAAATTTAAAGGAGAAGACTCCACACAGCCCCCACCCCCAATGTAAAGTGGGGCAGGTTCCTCTCTTTTCCTCCGGAGGTCTAGCAACATCTCTTTTGTCTTGCCGATGTTCAGGTGCAAGTTGTTCTTGGAATACCATATGGAAATTTTTGTACCTCCCTCCTGTATGCTGTTTCATCTCCACCTGTAAAAAGACCCACTATGGTGGTATCATCTGCGAACTTAATTATCGCAGTAGATGGGTCGGAAGATACACAATCATATGTGTACAATGAGTACAGGTAGGGGCTAAGCACACAGCCCTTTGGTGAGCCGGTGCAAAGCTTCAGGGGGGTGGATAAAACAGACCTGACCCTCACTGTTTGTAGCCGGTCCCTGAGAAAGTCTTTAATCCCATCACAAATGGAGGGGGGAAAATTCAAGTCAGTCAGCTTTTCAATAAGAGTGCTCGGCAAAATGGTGTTGAAAACCTGTCAAATACAAAGCCATAGGAACAGCAAGAATAAAAAATATAAAGCCCAAAAAGGTATAAAAGCCCACCACTCCCAGCTCCATTTCATCAGCATTCCAAGAACTGCATGCTGTTGCTGTTCTGTTCTTCAATAAAATAAACCTTTTTCCTAAGCAGCCTCCATTTTGTTTATTCCCAGCTTGAACTGGATGCTGAAGATTTTTCTTTCAACAGAGCCTTGTAACTTTATAAAATGAAAGTGAAACCATCCTTTTAAGGAAAAATAATAATTCCTTAAATTTGTATTTAAAACTTCTTTTGTTAAGGAAATTCAGCACTGCAAAACTTGCCAATCCAAAGGTTTCTAATAGCTGAAAACAATAATTAACAATCAATTTCAAAATGTTATTAGAAAAGAAAATAAGCACAATCAGTGTCCTTTCAAGACATGGACCCTGGTTTGAGCAAGATGGCTGTTCCCTCATCTCTTCACAAGTTCAGAGCACTTGTGATGATCTCAATTCCCTATATCACTTCAGTCATTTGCTCTGTTTTTTACAGAAACATGTTTGCTTTGCCATTTTCCCCATAGAAGTCTAAGCAACATTACTTTCAAAATGGGTATTAGATTAAAAACAAAAATAATAAAACTCTCCTTGTTTTATTTTTAAATAAAATATATTTAAATGTTGTCAAAAGAATTCCCAAAGTATAACTTCATTTTTAAAATATGCGGTAGATACATAAATGAGCCCATGTGTGAAATAAAATATATGGGTTAATTTTATATAATACTCTTTATATAGTACTCTTTATTATATTAAATGTGTATGTATTGATTTATTTTCTATTTTATTGCTATATAACTATAAAAGAATTGTAGCATTGTATTAAATAAACAGTCAAAATGTTTTGTGTTCATTGAGATATTGGGTCTCAAATGATTTTTTTTCTTATACATTATTCTTTTTGTTTAAAAAGTAAACAAAAAAGAAGCCAGATCCTTAATTTTTCATTGGTTAATTCATATTCATTCTGGTGATGTAGAGGAAGATCAAAGAACATATTTTTAATATTGTAAAATGAATCCTTTTTAATACAAGTCATTATTCTTCTAATTCCCAGATGCTGACAGGAACACTCAACATCTTCCACCTTTGCTTCTCACCTGATCCTATGGATTAGACCTAAGCTGTGGAAGAATAAGTGAGAATGAGAGATGTACATCCAATTCAGATGAATACTGAAACTTTTACCATCACAGAATTTTTGGAGTAAACTCTGAAATAATACAATGCAGAAATGCTCAATGTTCATTGTCCCAGTAATGTTTAAAAATGATAGTTGTAGGACCTGGGACAATTTAATATTAGTTATTTTCTAGAAAATTCTAGATGTTCCAAGGTATTATGCAAATGCCAATCTCTGCTGTTATTCTCTTGTGCCCTGTTGTTTTTTCTGCAACTTGGCTGCCTGTTGAGCATGAAACATTTTTTTTCATTTATATAACTTTAATAATTATCTTTAAATATGGGTACACATGCTTACTTGCTCATTCAGTGAAACTGAGTGACTTAAAACAGGGTAAAATAATAAATAAAATACCTTCTAACCTTGCATAATTAACCTGTAGAATTCATTACTGCAAGAAGCAGAGAAAGCTGCTAATGTGGATGGTTTAAAAATCAGACTGGATAAATTCATGGAGGAGAGTTCCATCAAGAACAATTTGCTTTAAAACAACTTTGTCTCCAGAATGAGAGAGCCCTGCTTCTATATACCTCTTGCAAAAGAACAAGACTGGGAAATGCATATTTGCAGGACATCACAGAGGCATTTGGCTGATCACTTTGTGAAACAAATGCTGATGTAAAATGGAAAGCTTCTTATGTGCCATTTGTACTAATTTGTCATGCAAGCCATGTTTTGTACCAATTGTGGCAAAGAAAAGCGTGATCGGAGCTGCCATCTCTTTATAAATATTGGTCGGGGTGTGTGGGGTGTTGGCCTTGTTGCTGAAAGCGGGTTGGTTGGCTGTGTTGTTACATGTTGATTGGTTGATGGGGTTATTGTTTGTGGATTAGTCAGCTGTTTTGTAACATCCTGTGTGACTGAGGTGTTGGCTGTGTGCCCATTAGTCTTTTGTATTGTAACGACCTGGATAATGGTTGTGTGATGACATCCTGAGCTCTAGTGTAGTGATATCCTGCGTTCTGTGATGTAATGTCCTGAGCAGAAGGCTGTGGTGTAAGATCCTGGGCTTTGGTTTGGCTTTGAGTTTGTGGTCTGGCCTTGTGTTCATGGCGTGTGTCAGTTTGCTTTGTATGGGGGTTGGGGTGTGTGTGCAGCAGTTGGAGATGCCGCCGTGGTTTGGCTTATGGGTGGTGGTTGCATTTCGTCGCTTACAGCAACAAAGCCAGCACCACACAGCCCCCAACAAAATTTATAGAGAGATGGCAGCTCTGATCAAGCTGAAGACACAAGCCTGAAGATGATGAGTGGGACCTCATCGATACATCGCCAAGACACCCTCAATCTTACATGGGAAAAGACCCGAATACGCCAAGTCCTATCTATCTATCTATCTATCTATCTATCTATCTATCTATCTATCTATCTA
>JAKJMR010000733.1:202935-235527 GCA_024449315.1 Daboia siamensis
TTGTATTTGAACTGTATTTGGGGTCCTCATTGGATCTCCATCGCTTTGCACCAAAAAAGGAGCGGCCCGCGTGCCAATAGGCGCACGAATTATATTACTAAATATCAAAACCAGCACCAGTACATTCAGGGCAAATGCATCTGAGATTCGTTGTAACTCAGCATGTCTGGCTTAGTTCAGTGCAACACCTGTTTTGCAGCTATCTTTCAGCTGTTTTGCAGCTATCTTTCGCAGTACCCTTTTCAAACTTGGAAACTGTCCTATCTGTAAACAAAACACTAGTCTACAAGGACAGATTATTTATCTAGGGTCTGTAATCTGTGCTCTTCAGGCAGAAATTAGGTGTCCAGTTCAGCCCTTCTACCTATTGAGCCTCCGTGCTATCAGCCCCCTCTACCACAAAGATCCTGCAGGAGAAGGGCAGTGTGGACAACCGTCGGATCTGGCAGGGTGAGATCTGTCAACCATAAACCCAAAGCTTTCGCTGTGTCCCTGCACAACAGATACAGTGCCCTTTCTGACTTTAATAAGGACATTAAGGAGACAGGTAAAGGTATCTGTGATAATAACTCAAATAAGCAGGGGATCATGGTCCAAGATGAAAAACTTGTTTTCGACAGGAAGAAGTGTGAATCTGGTATTACACACCAGTCATGCAAGAACAGAAAGGCATCCAAAAAGAGAAGCCACCTTCTGGTTGGTGATTCAATTATAAGAGATGTAAATTTAGGAAAGGACACAGAGGTTTTGAAAGAGGTCAGGTGTCTTCCAGGTGTTACTGCCAGTAGGGACAAGAAGCGCATTTTTAAAATAGATCAACGGTACCAGGAGTGCGGGTGCGGAGCGAGCGGACCCCGGTCTACCCAGTTTCCCGGCTGCGGTGCCAATCGCCTCCGATCTATCCAGCAGTGCGGCTGCAGCCCCAGGTCTACCCAGCCCGGCGTTCTCGGACAACCCCGGTCTACCCAGTGCACCGGCTGCGGATCTGGAAATTCCCCCCGATCTACCCATTGCGCCAGTTGCAGAGGACAGCATCCCCGGTCTACCTGCCATTTCAAATCTGCCAAGTGCAGAGCGTGCGGGAAGACTGGCCACATTGCGGCGGTCTGTCGGAGCTGGCAGAGGGACAGTCTACACGAGGTGGAGGCATATTTCCAGCTGGCCACAGGTACTGGGGAGCAGATGCCGAGGCTAATGGTTAGCCACACAGCGGGACGGTCCACTGTCTGCGTAACAGGGGGACATCCACCCCTAACGCCGAAAATCAAACTGAGAGTCAAGCTGCAAGGGGTCCCCTGCGTAATGGAGCTTGACTCTGGGTCGGCCGTATCCATAATTTCCGCACGGATATTCCCTTGAGACCATCTAGACTGACCCTCTCGGATTTCCAGAACTCTCCAATTAACGTCAGGGGGGAGGTGTCGGTAATGGTCCAGTACAAAGGGTTCAAGGGGAGCTTACGTGTACTGGTTGTCGAGGGCCAGCGGACCAGCCTCGTGGGGCTAGGGTGGTTTAGAGCGCTGGGCATCAGGATCACGGGAATCCACCAGATGCAGAGGCACCTCTTGCTGGAGGGCATCTGCAGGGAATTTGCGGATCTCTTCGATGAACGGCTGGGCAAGTACACCGGGACCCCAATTTCCTTTAAACTAAATCCCCTAGTCCAGCCGGTCAGGATGAAGGCAAGGAGAGTTCCGTTCACGCTCAAGCATAAAATTGAGCGGGAATTGGATAAATTAGTGGACGGGGCAGAATGGGAGACCCCCATAGTCACACCATTAAAGGCAAACGGGGACGTTAGAATCTGTGCAGACTATAAGGGGACAATTAACCGGGCTTTAAGCGCGCATTCCTACCCAGTTCCCGTCGTAAGCAGCATCCTAGCATCCCTGCAAGGCGGGGCAGTGTTTGCTAAATTGGATCTTGCCCAGGCTTACCAGCAATTGCCGGTAGACCCAGAAGCAGCAAAGGCTCAAACGATAATCACCCATAAGGGGGCTTTCCGGGTAAACCGGCTGCAATTCGGAGTCAGCGTAGCTCCGGGGATTTTCCAAGAAGTCATGGAAAGGACGCTTAAGGGGATTCCCGGGGTTTGCCCTTATTTCGATGATGTCCTCATAGCAGCTGGCTCAGAGGATGTCCTGGCATCACAACTAAAGGCAGTACTTGGTCGGTTTAGGGACGCTGGTTTAAAGTTGAAAAGAAATAAGTGTAAGATTGGGGTAGCGGAAACGGAGTTCCTGGGATTCAGGATAGATGCACAAGGCATCTATCCATCTGCCTCTAAGGTCAGGGCAATTAAGGAAGCCCCGACTCCCAAAAACAAAGCGGAACTGCAGGCGTTTCTTGGTCTTTTAAACTTTTATCATACATTTTTACCGCACAAGGCAACCATTGCAGAGCCTTTACACAGACTGTTGGACAAACAAACCCCCTGGGACTGGACTGCCACACACACAAGTGCGTTCAGGACCTTAAAGAACATGCTAGCAGGGGATGCTACAGTCACTCACTTCAGGGAGGATCAGCCCATCTGCCTGGCATGTGATGCATCCCCTTATGGGATCGGGGCAGTGCTCAGCCACCTAAGGGAGGATGGCACACAGGCCCCTATAGCTTACTATTCCAGGACCCTGTCAGCTGCTGAAAGGAACTATGCTCAGATAGATAAAGAGGTGCTGGCAGTGGTCGCTGGAGTAAAAAAGTTTCACAATTACCACTATGGGAGGGAATTCCTCATCTACACGGACCACAAGCCCCTGTTAGGACTTTTCACCACGGAGAAGCAAACGCCACAAATCCTTTCACCCAGGATGCTTCGATGGTCCATATTCTTATCAGCATACTCATGTAAACTGATCCATAGACCAGGAAAAGAAATGGGGCATGCTGATGGCCTCAGCAGACTCCCATTAAAGGAGGCTGGGCTGGACCCTGCTCCTGATAATCAGATAGTAGCAATACAGGAATTGGCTGAATGCCCATTAGACGCTAGGGATATAGCATCTGAAACTCCCAAGGACAAGATTCTAGGCAGGATTGAGCAGGATGAGCAGCGGGTGGCAAGACAAATCACCTGGACCAGAATTCACAGCATTCTTCACAAGGAGGCATGAGCTATCATTACATAAAGGGTGCCTGTTGTGGGGGAGTAGGGTCACCATCCCCACAAAACCTAGGGAGAAAGTCCTTAGTTCACTACATGAGGGCCATCCAGGAATGGTAAGGATGAAGGCTCTAGGAAGGAGCTCCCTGTAGTGGCCAGGTTTGGACAAAGAGATAGAGGGGCTGGTAGCAGGATGCTACACATGCCAAAGGTCTCGACCAGAGCAGGCACACGCTCCAATCCACAAGTGGGAACAAACACACACACCATGGTCCAGGGTACACATAGATTATGGGGGCTCTTCCAGGGACATACATTTCTGGTTATTGTGGACAGCCACTCCAAGTGGTTAGAGGTGGTACCAGTGACTAACATGACATCAGCAGGAACTATACAATCCCTTAAGGGGAGTGTTCGCCACTCATGGGCTGCCAGATGTAGTGGTATCAGATAACGGATCACAATTTACCTCCTCGGATTTCCAGGTGTTCCTGAGGACCTTGGGGATTAGGCACACCACATCAGCGCCCTTTCACCCTGCCAGTAATGGATTGGCAGAGAGGTTCGTGCGGACCACCAAGGATGCACTCAAGCGGATAGTTCAAGGGGACTGGAAACAGAGACTGGCCACATTCCTCCTTCATCAACACGCAACATCCTGCACAGCCACAGGCAAGAGCCCAGCAGAGCTCAGGTGGGGCAAACGCCTCATAACAACGCTAGACAGACTCCACCCAGACAGGGTAGCAGCAGACACAGAACCCCCAACCCTCAAAACCACCTTCAACTCAGGGGAGCAGATCTGGGCCAGAAATTACAGCACAGGCCACCCATGGGTGCCAGGGGAGGTAGTAGAGGAGACAGGCCCCCTCTCCTACAAAGTAAGGGTGGAGGGAGGACTCCTCTGGAGGAGACATTTAGACCAATTAAGAAAGAGGGCCCCTGAAAGGACGGGTGAAGCAGCAACGAAGGCAGTGGGGGATGAGGCAGCGCAAACACAAGAACACACACACACACACAAACCCATTCACAGTCACCCAGAGGAACAGCAGGGAGGGCCCTGGGGCATCCTTTTACCTGGCAAGAAGCTGACATGGGAACTAGGCAGGAGCCTGATGACAGCAGGTTACAAAGAGCAAACACAGAAACACACACCCCCACACAAAACAGACCACTACAGTCAGACCAAGAACCAAGCAGCAGAACCGCAACTCCAGGAGAGCCGATCCTGAGAAGATCCAACAGATCACACAGAGCCCCTAGCTACCTTAAAGACTATGTTCGCTCTTAAGCCTGGGAGAGGGGGAATCACAAGGGTTAAATGTAAATTTGTAAATAAACTGTATATAGTTAGAAGGATTAACTGAGGGTAACTCCTCACCATGGGGGAAGGGGTGCAGGGTATGCCGCTCAGCATACACAATGAACAGCACAGCAGGAGGCTGATAAGCAGCTCAGCAGGAGGCTGGACAGCTCCGGGCTATAACCGTTTAGGCGGGAAAGGTCTGAATGGCTCAAGCTGTTGACAGCCCCAGGCATGGTCAGCCCTGGCGGGAAGCCAGGGTTTAAACTATTGGCCACCTGCACTGGCGGGAAGCCCAGGTTTGAAATGATTGGATGTGATTCACCTGGGCAGGTATAAATAGATGCCAGGTATTCCCTGTACCCCAGTTCGTTTGTTCTGTTCCTGAATAAATGCATCGTTACCCAGCTCTGTGTCCGTCTCTCTTTGAAGCACACGACTTTACAAACAACACATACATACATAAATGCAGCACAGGATTACATGTTGAAGATCCTTATTATTATTTTCTCTAATAGTTAAATTTTATTTTTTAAAAATACCGGTATTTTACTTTTTATTAAATTTATTTATAATATGTTTCATTATTTCATTTTATATATAATGTATATATAATATTTCCATTATATAAATTATAGTTGGGATGATTCTCAGTTCATCCAAACCAATTCATTATCCATCTGTTAAAAATAATTAAAATTTTATAAAGTTCAAGGTGATGGTCAACTTTAAGTTCAATGAGAAAATATGAGACAGGTCAGGATGAAATGTGATATTGCCCAGCTATTGCCCTAGAGAAAGAAGAAAATAAACTCAGAACTTATTGATAGTAAAGTTATTTAGTCATAGATATTTTATTCTTACCTGTATCTTATTTTTCCTAGTAGCTGCTAACAATTGTCTGAAATATACCTAGCCATGAACTATTACATGACCCAATAAAAGGTTTTAGCCTTATCTGGAGATAGTATACTATGATCCAAGCAACACTTGCCACAATACAAAGGATTTTTTTTTTAATATAATGGTATCTTGCTTCATGTAGCATAGCAGTGACATGTATTGCTTTAAGGAAAAGCACCATGTGAAATGTTTCATTAATACACTATGAACTGATTGCAGCTTTATTTATATCAGGTTTATGAAGGGCCACTGGACTCCCCCAGTGCAAGCCCTTCAGTCTTCCTCCACATTGCCAATTCTTGTTAATAAAAGTTTTCATTTAAGATAAGTGCTTGGAGCAGAATAGAAAAATATTAATTTGATAAAAAGATTCACTGTCATGAATATTTCATTCCACTCAATGCAGCATGATTCCTGTTTACTACCCATAAATTAACCTAGGGATATAACTTATAAATTTACATGTGAAATTACTTTTCCTTATAGATTTTCACCGAACCTTGAAAGATGCATTACTTTATTGAAATAGAGCCTTTAGTTAAAGCAGCTCCTTGACTTACAGATTTATATCTCATTTCCCATACAAATGTATTGAACTTACCCAGATACTCAATCTTGTAACGCCATTCCTGAGAGATTTTTAAAGACCTTCAGTGTCCTGTGTTTCATTTTTGATAACAAATGAATACCAATTATGTCACTGATGTCTTTTGGCCAATAAAATATAGAACTTAGAGTTAAACAGGCTCTTTGAGGCTGTTGAGATTTACTTCTCTCATTGCTTCTGAAGGTAGCATATAATGTGAAATTATAAGATAAAAGCAATAAAGAACAAAGATAACATTTTAAAAGATGGGGAAAATAGTGATAATCTTAAAAATTACATTGAAACATTTGGCAATATTTAAACATCAATAAAGGCATATAAGAAGAGGCCATATATTTTCTGCCATCAGAAATATAAAAATGTATGTGCACCTGAAAGAAGCTTCAAAATTTAGCCACCAGCATTAAAAAGACCATCTCTCCAGTAGAGGTGTGCATTAGTTTGTATATTGAGTTGTAAAATTTGTTTTCCTTTTGTTTTTAATTATAGTGGAAGTTGAATCATTGCTGTGTCTTGATGTAGTTCACTGTATTTTGGGGACAGAACTTGGTCATTAAAAGAAATATATAGTGACTTCTTTGTGATTTCTATTCTCCATTAGTCACTTATACAATTCCAAAAGAAAGTTCATGGAGTCCTTGACTTAAGACCACAATTGAGGCCAACATTTCTGATGCTAAGCAAGACAGTTGTTATGAACTTTCTTGCCACAATTGTTAATGGAATCACTGTAACTGTGAAGTTAGTAAATAGTTAAGTGAATCTGGCTTCCCCATTGATTTTGCTTATCAGAAGGTCACAAAACATGATCATAAGACCCTTGGATACCTGCAACCATTAACAATACATGCCAGTTGCCAAGCATATGAATTTTGATCATGTGACCGTAGGCATGCTAGAATGGCCATAAGTGTGAAACTGGTCATAAGTCACTTTTTTTCTTCCCAGTATTGTTATTAGCATTCCTTCTACGCATGTTAATAATAATAATAATAATAATAATAATAATAATAATAATAATAATAATAATAATAATAATAATAATAATAATAAAGTTGCAAGGAACCTTGGAGGTCATCTAGTCCAACCCCCTGCTAAGGCAGGAAACCCTATACCATTTCAGACAAATGGCTGTCCAATCTCTTTTTAAAGACTTCCAGTGCTGGAGCATTCACAACTTTTGTAGGCAGGTTGTTCCTCTGATTAATTGTACTAACTGTTAGGAAGTTTCTCCTTAGTTCTAGGTTGCTTCTATCCTTGATTAGTTTCCATCCGTTGTTTCTGGTCCTATGTTCAGGTGCTTTGGAGAATAGCTTGACTCTCTTTTGTGTGGCAGTCCCTGAGATATTGGAACACTGCTATCATGTCTCCCCTTGTCCTTCTCTTCATTAAACTAGACATTATCTTCAACTAGCAGCAGAGAACTATTTCCAGTTGCGTTATTGCCTTTTTTAAGCAATTGAAAAAATGTTCTTGATTTCCTGAACTCTTCCGTAAATCCCACAGCTATAATATGGTTGACAGTTTTTAACTAAGCTTCATTATTTTATAATAAAACAACTTAACTTGCAAATAAGATGCCTTCTTGGCATTAATAGCAATGCCTATGCTATTTTTAAAAAATCAAACTTATAGTGAGACTATTAGGATTCAGATATTATGATAATTAGAGACAAAATGTAGTCTGTGTTAGAAATGTTACTTTGATAAATTATACGAACAATTAGTTATTAAATCTTTGCCTATGGAAATTTATTTAATCTAATGCACATTCTGGTTATATGTTGTATTTTTCATACCACTATCTGATCTTTTAACATTTCTTCACTTTTTGTTCATTGATCCCTTTTTGGCCACTGACAGAAAGTGCATGCAAATGTAATGCTTCATGTGTCATATATTTACTCAGTTACTAGAATACATTTTGATCCAGTTATACAATATTCGTTGTTTAATCTATGAGAAAACTGAAAGAGGTTTTAGGATTTCAAAATACAAAATAATTTTGCCCATTAGGTAAAAGGTAAAGGTTCCCCCGAACACGCGTGCTAGTCGTTTCCAACTCTAGGGGCCGGTGCTCATCTTCGTTTCAAAGCCGAAGAGCCAGCGCTTGTCCGAGGACATCTCTGTGGTCATGTGGCTGGCATGACTAGACGCCAAAGACGCACGGAACGCTGTTATCTTCCCACCGTGGTGGTCCCTATTTTTCTACTTGCATTTTTTACGTTCTTTCGAACTGCTAGGTTGGCAGAAGCTGGGACAAGTAACAGGCGCTCACTCTGCTACGCGGCACTCGGGATTCAACCTGCCAAACTGCCGACCATCTGATCGACAAGCTCAGCGTCCTAACCCACTGAGCCACCACGTCCCTAATTTTGCCCATTATGTTAAAATAATTTAGAATTACTTTATAATTAAGAAACCAATAGTGAAGTTAAAAACCAGATTAAACATTAGATTAGACATTAGTTCTGCCTTTTTAAAAATGTTTCCACCAAAAAATATTACCCTTAAGTATCAATAAGTCCTAATATGTATGCTATTCAGACCTAGTTCAAATGATCTTGAAATTCTAATCCATTCTAGGGTGATGTTTTCTTTCAAATTTGGAACAATAATAATTATTTTGAACAAAAATCCATATAGTAAAAAAAGACAGTATTAGTTCTTGTTTTCATTTACTATGTCTATCCACATTGCTGGAAAAACTACTAAGGAAACACATTATATGCTCTGATAAATAATTTGAAATAAAAATGGTAGATTATTGTCTGCTTTTAAAATAAAACCTGTTTTATGCTTTATTAAATAAAATGTGTAAACACTGAACATACTTTATATATTGTTGTTGTTGTTAACTGCGAAGTTGTGTCCGACCCATCGCGACCCTATGGACAACATTCCTCCAGGCCTTCCTGTCCTCTACCATCTTCTGGAGTCCATCTAAGCTCACGCCTACTGCTTCAGTGACTCCATCCAGCCACCTCATTCTCTGTCGTCCCCTTCTTCTATTGCCCTCGATCTTTCCCAGCATTAGGCTCTTCTCCAGTGAGTCCTTCTTTCTCATTAGGTGGCCAAAGTATTTGAGTTTTAGCTTTAGGATCTGGCCTTCTAAAGAGCAGTAAGGATTGATCTCCTCTAGGACTGACCGGTTTGATCACCTTGCAGTCCAAGGGACTCGCAGGAGTCTTCTCCAGCACCAGAGTTCAAAGGCCTCAATTCTTTGGTGCTCAGCCTTTTTTATGGTCCAACTTTCACTGCCATACATTGCAACTGGGAAGACCATAGCCTTGACTATACGTACTTTTGTTGACAGGGTGATGTCTCTGCTTTTTAGTGTGCTTTCTAGATTTGCCATGGCTTTCCTCCCAAGGAGCAAGTGTCTTTTAATTTCTTGGCTACAGTCCCCATCTGCAGTGATCTTGGAGACCAGGAAAATAAAATCTGTCACTACCTCCATTTCTTCCCCATCTATTTGCCAGGAATTGAGAGGGCCAGATGCCATGATCTTGGTTTTCTTAATGTTAAGTTTCAACCCGAGTTTTGCACTCTCCTTCTTCACCTGCAGCAAGAGGCTCTTTAGTTCTTCTTCACTTTCTGCCATTAGAGTGGTATCATCTGCGTATCTAAGGTTGTTGATATTTCTTCCGGCAATCTTAATTCCAGCTTTTGATTCATATAGCCCAGCCTTTCTCATGATGTGCTCTGCATATAAATTAAATAGGCAGGGCGACAGTATACAGCCTTGCCGGACTCCTTTCCCAATTTTGAACCAATCAGTGGTTCCGTGTCCAGTTCTCATTGTTGCTTCTTGTCCCGCGTATAGGTTACTCAAGAGACAAATAAGATGGTCTGGTACTCCCATCTCTTTAAGAACTTGCCACAGTTTGTTATGATCCACAAAATCAAAGGCTTTAGCATAGTCAATGAAGCAGAAGTAGATGTTTTTCTGGAACTCCCTAGCTTTCTCCATGATCCAGCGTATGTTGGCAATTTGATCTCTAGTTCCTCTGCCTCTTTGAAATCCTGCCTGTACTTCTGGTAGTTCTCGATCCACATACTGCTGAAGTCTAGCTTGTAGGATTTTAAGCATGACTTTACTAGCATGAGAAATGAGTGCAATGGTGCGATAGGTTGAACATTCTTTGGAATGTTTCTTTGGAATTGGAATGTAAACTGATCTTTTCCAATCCTGTGGCCACTGTTGAGTTTTCCAAATTTGCTGGCAAATTGAGTGTAGCACTTTTACTGCATTGTCTTTTAAAATTTTGAATAGCTCAGCTGGAATACTGTCACCTCCACTAGCTTTGTTGTTGCTCAGTTTTTCTAAGGTCCACTTCACTTCACATTCTAGGATGTCTGGCTCGAGGTCAGTGACCACCTCACTGTGATTATCAGGGACATTAAGCTCATTCTTGTATAGTTCTTCTGTGTAATTTTGCCACCTCTTCTTAATCTCTTCTGCCTCTGTTAGGTCCCTGCCATTTTGGTCCTTTATCATGCCCAATTTTGCATGAAACGTTCCCTTCATTTCTCTAATTTTCTTGAAAAGATCTCTGGTCCTCCCTATTCTATTGTTTTCTTCTATTTCTTTGCACTGTTCATTTAAGAAGGCATTCTTATCTCTTCTAGCTATTCTCTGGAATTCTGCATTCAATTGGGTGTATCTTTCTTTTTCTCCCTTGCCTTTCGCTTCCCTCCTTTCCTCAGCTATTTGCAAAGCTTCCTCAGACAGCCATTTTGCTTTCTTGCATTTCTTTTTCTTTGGGATGGTTTTGGTTGCTACCTGTTGTACAATGTCACGAACCTCTGTCCATAGTTCTTCAGGCACTCTGTCTATCAGATCTAATTCCTTAAATCTATTTGTCACCTCTACTGTATATTCAACAGGGATATGACTTTATATATTACGGAAGGTTTAAAATTATATATATAATGTGTGTGTGTGTGTGTGTGTATGCTGAAAGAAATAGCACATATGAGTTTTTATACAGTTTTTCCTCCTGCCCATCCTTAAATTACAGTCTGCTTTGAAAAAAGGTAGGAAAAAAGCTTATGATTGATTGCATGCAAAATTCATGCACCCCATCCTGTGCTTTTCACTTAAAGTTTTTTCCTATAATGAAGAAAGGTTTTCGAGCTTTTTACATACATTTTGGGCATTTATCACAGAATAAGATAAAGCAAGAGCTCTAGAATTAGTGTGTGGGGGGGAATAAAATAGTCATAAGTACAATCATCAATCTGTAGATGTAAAAAATGAATTATATTACTTCTTTACTCAAAAGCTCCTGATTTCTAAGTCTACTTTAGAGGAATGCTCAACATTGTTAAATAATGTTTTCATTCCTTCATCACTCTAAAAATGACTGCTTTTTATTAAATAAGATTCACAATTAAAGGGAAGCCAGTCTGTGTTGATATGTAGATCAAATATGCACCATTCTCTTTTTTCTTCTATACTACAAAATAGGTACTCTTTCCTTTTTCACCACAATGGAAACACATGGAGAAATATAACAAAGACAATAATATTCTTGAATATTATAATGTGACTTTTTAACTTGATATAGGGCATTAATTTTATATATATTTAGTGGAAAATCAATGCAATAATTGATTGTATAATATTGTATAAAAGATGTTGTATAAAATTACTTATGTATGCATAAACATCAGATAGAAATGCAATGTTGCCTATTTCTTCCTTGAAAGTCAGTTCAATTCAACCTTATTTAATTGTTCGTAAGTTAGAACAGAAATGCATCACCTTTCTGCAATTGAAAGGACTCATGAAATTGCCTCAAGGGGAAAGAGAGAAAATTATCTATTCCTAAGACTCCTTATCTATATTCACCTTGAATAATGCTTAAAATAAAATTTGCAAAACTATGTCTGAAATCTAAAGAAAACAGTAGCTATTATGATGAAACCAGCTGTGGCCTTTTATAGCTTTCTTTATCTTTTATGACTGCTCTGTTCCCTGAAGTCTATCTGTGAAGCACAGAAAAAGTTTGCATCAGGTGATTATACTAAGGTTCCAAACTAGAAAAGTATAAGGCAATCTTTTGAGCTGACAATTAGTATCTCAGTCAATCTATCAAGAAACCAAAAGTAAATTATTCATTTGAAAAACTAAAGCTCACCTGAAGGTGAGGCACTTTATCACTCTTCAATCAATATTTGTGACTGCATGTTAATATTTTGTGTCGTGCAACATGCGGCTTGACTCTTCTGCAGTTCAGGGCTTCTTGTAATGTCTAGTTGTTAAGACTCAGAGCATCTACAAAGCAAATTTCTGCATGTTTTCACCTTTGAATCCACAAAATAAATATGACAGAAATATTTGAAACTGATTGTTTCATTAGAATCCTTTCCATATATTATTAAAGTGTATAACTCCTGGACAGAGGAAATATTTTCATTC
Source organism: Daboia siamensis (assembly GCA_024449315.1). Classification (NCBI taxonomy): domain Eukaryota; kingdom Metazoa; phylum Chordata; class Lepidosauria; order Squamata; family Viperidae; genus Daboia; species Daboia siamensis. The sequence continues at coordinate 215,282 of JAKJMR010000733.1, forward strand.
TTTCCATCCCTATGACTTCATCACCCTACAAATCTGAAGGAAGTTTTTGAGCAAGAATTTTCTCTTTGGAATCCTTTATGAAACACAGAATTTTAACAACTGCATGCAAAATCGCCATGGGGAGAAGAGGGTCCTTGGTGCTCTCTGAGCTCAGTTGTTTTCTTGCAGATATTTCATTACCCAAACTAGGTAACATCATCAGTGCTAGAAGAGAGTCTTTAATATAATCAGCCTTCCCATAAAGAGGAACAACAATAGAAATACAGGAGCTAGACTGCTCTTTTTTTCCAGTCTATGCACTTTAATGATGCTTGAGAAATGCTCAACTTTATTATTAAAACATCCAGTTCTAAGATAAAATACAGTTGAGATAAAATAAAACTGACATCTCAAAACTGTTTTAAATCTTTATCATATTGTATGGCATATTTATACCTACACTGATCAGTGACAGCAGTTGATGTTAATGGCACAGAATTGTCATCTTAGCTGAGCTGTATTTCTATGAAGTTTATGATATAAGAGTATTCTGAAATTATTTATCACTCTGAACATTGTCTACTAAATTGGAGATTGTTTTATTTTATTTTATTTTGTTTTATAACATAGTATAAAAAGGGCTGGCATTAGAGCTACATCATATACACAGAGAAAAGTCTTTTATAAAAGCACAGGGATTTATGAATGTTTGTATCTGGGAATTTTTGCAAAAAACGTATATTGGAAATTTTAGATCAAACCTAGAATTCTAGATCAGACCTGGATTTCAAAATCTAGAGACTATTAATGATCATTGTTAAAGACTAGGAAATACTTCCAATGCAAGCATTTCCAATCATTCGGATCTGACCTTAATGACTGGCCAATAAATAAAGGCTTGTTTATTATGTAGTACTTACAATATAATTTGCCACTTGAAAAGTCAAGCTAATAGGTTAATTTCCTTCCCAGGGTTACTGTGCTGCAGAGCCTGGTTGATTACACATACACAGACATTTTGTAGTAGCATGTCAGATTTCAGAACACTTGAACCTTAGTGTTGGTCCAGTCTAGCTTATTATTTCCAATTCCTCTTTCAGTGTCATTGGTAAAGTTTATAATTAGTTACCAGAAATGCTCATGGCAGCAAAGTAATCTTCATTCTGGGGTCAAGATAACTGTAACAAGGCACTCAAATAAATTTCTCCTGATTGTCTACTATATGCATACAAAACTTAGAGCATGGGAAACACAAACAATACTTTTTGTCCTTCAGGCTTATTATATTCAATTAATTTTCCTATGCTGTTAAATGAAGTTGACAAGTCTATCTAATTTTACTCTCAAGCTCACATTCACACCTGCAAAAAAACATAGCTTTTCCCGGTTCTGATTCTTTTTTGGGGCTATGTGGCAAAATAACAGTGAAAACCACAGATGTTCATTCAAGTGATTTTATAAAAAATAATTGTTCTTATAAAAATAGAAAAAATACATTGAAGTTCAATACAAGGAAGCTAATAATACAAATCCAATAGAAATATATTACAGGAGGATTATCAATAGCCAAACTACAATCAAGAAGGATCTCAACCTGGAACCCAGGAAAAGATCTAGAAGAGAAAGTACAATATGAGAGGAAGCACTTCTTTCAATCTGCAGAAAGAACTGTAGTTCTTTCTATTCACTGTTTGTATCTTTTTCTTCTTTCAGGATCCATTCTCCTTTTTCTGAGACATTGATTCTTTGCTTTCCTCAAGCATTTCCTCAAGCAGGACTTGGCCACCAGAGTAAGTACTGTTACTGTTTCTGTGCCAGTTCATCAAACCATGATCATCATTAACAGTCACTGGGATTTGGAGAAGTAAGACCAGTGCTTTTTTTGTAAAAGAAAAAAGTGCCAGAACTCACACATGTCATACAACCCGCCTTGCCTACCCTACAAGGTTCCATCCAAAAAAGGTGCCGGAACTCCATTCTGAGCATTCTATGACAAAAAAAGCCCTGAGTAAGACAAAAGTCATATCAGCTTTGTCCTTGTTCATAACTCTTTCAGACTGTAGAGGTTAAAAGTTAAAATTCTTTAAAAATAGAGAAAGTTACTTTTCTCTATCAACAGAGGATTACATAGAAATAAGATAATTGTTGGGATTCAGGATATCTTCTGATACTGTAGCGTAATCTAAAGTGATCCTGAAGAAGGGTGTTGAAGCCAGATAACAAGGCATAAAAATGTCAGGCAAACAATAGTTTAAAAGAAGTGAAACAAAACTATGACACCATCCTTAAGGCCTGAATTTGTGTAATTACTTTATTGACAATATAAATTTGGAAGCTTTTCCTGCTTGTGCAAATATAACTATTTTTAACTGTCGATACACCATTTCTATCTCTTATGCAAGCTTTTGTCAATCTACTGTTGGGAGTGTCAGTTTTATTAACAACAACAACACCCACAGTCACATCACAGAATCCCCATGGTCCCATGATCAAAGTTTAGGTACTTGACAACCAGCATTTATGACAGTTGCAGTATCCTGGGGTCATATGTGAAATATCTCGGCAATGACAGAGAGACGGCCGGCTCGTATCAAACGGTTTATTAACTTTCAGCTCCAGACGAGCTGTCACAACAACACAAACTCCTTTATATAGGCACAGGTCAAAGGACAATGACAAATCAGGGACTGGTATTCTCCCACCGAGAGAGTGTGCCCAATGGCCAGCTGGCAGCTTTTGACAGTTCCCCGGTGACAACGCATGCGTGGCTTGCCTGGGGAAATCCGTCAGCTGGCGGGCGCTCTGGCTGAGAGACGGCGTGCCTTCATAGCCGGCAATCTGACAGCTCGCGGCTGTCAGTTTGGTGGGGATTGCGCATGTGTAGCCTTTGACAGCTCGCAGCTGTCAGTTGCCGGAGGGACTGCACATGTGTGGCCTTTTGACAGCTCGCGGCTGTCAGTTGCCGGCGGGAACTGTGCATGCGCAGCCTTTTGACAGCTGTCAGTGTCAGCGGCTGAGAGAGCGTGTGTGATTGGAATCCGCGGCCTTTTGACAGCTGTCACTGTCAATGCGGCCGCGTGGATCTTCGGCTGGAATGTTTTCACTTGGTTTATTACAATATGATTATCATTTGTAATCTTTTCCAGCTGACTTCTAGCAAGCAAAGTCAATGGGGGATGAGTGAATTCACTTAACAAATATGGCAAAATCAGGCATGTCTCATTTAACAACCATCTTATTTAGCAATCAAAATTCTGATCCCAATTGTGGTTGTAAGTTGAGGATTACTTGCATTAGGTTCAATAATTGTCTGTGTGCCTGAACATCTGATGGAAACTTTTCATGTATCTAATTGCTAACTTTCCCAGCTCTCTATTTAGCTGGAGAAGAGAAAGAAATTTTCTGATGAAAACCATCCATCTTTATTATACAGGTGCATCTCTTTCTTGCTGTAGGCTTTTCCTTTATAATGTCAATACCCAGATTTCTTATCATGATGGCATGAATATTCACAAATTTCTTTTATCATGATATATGTAAAGCATCGTCCCATTACCTTCCATGGCATGATAAAAATCATAGTCTGATGAGCTGAATGGTTGCAACAGGCAACATTTTATTATTTTTTTAACAAATGACTTTTCTTTTGCATATTAGTGCATAATAATGATTTCATCAATTGTTTTACTAGCCCATAAATTTAATTTTAAAAGTAAGTGTCAAGTTCCACTTTGCAACTCCTGGGGGCTGGGGGTAGCAAGGAGGGGGGATAATATCTCCTTGGAATTATTTCAACAAGAATTTATATTAAATGGAGATTTGACATTAGAATATCAAGCAAAGAATGGTTAAGAAATCTTAAGACTGCAGTGAATCATCTGCCACTCTAAAACATTCAAAGGCACTCAAACAAAAAATATCTGTAGGGATAACTGACCTATTAATTATGTGCTAAAAAAGCAAAGCAGATTCCCCACTGTTCTCTGAATTGTCTACAGAACAGAAATTGGTTTGTGAGTGACTATCAAGAGCATAATAAGAAATGATTTAAGAAAAGTATTAAAAGTTAAAAACAAATTTTATCACGTGTGAGCTTTTCTTTAAATTAGTGTGATTATTTCATGCTGTTAATTAATATATATATTCAAACATTTTAACTATTTGTAGTCATCATGAAAAGTATTCATGTGGGATTTTGTTGAAAACCAAATTTGTATAATTGTAAAACACTTTTGCAAGATTTAGTTTTGTCTTGCTTTCTTAAAAATGGTCCCAAAAGGAATGTTACATTTCTTGTAATCACATTAAGTATAAACTACCATACTATCTGAAAGTCCCTTATTGTCACAGATACGTACAGCCATCCAGATGTATAACAGAAAATGTTGTGATTTCCAGGCAATATAAAATTAAGAAATCTATAGGTTATAGAAGGAAGAAATCAAAATTCATTATATGTTAAATATTATTTTAAGTTCCAGAAATGGGCCATGGGCAAAGTTTTAAAATTTGGCTATTAAGTGTTATTAATTTAAAATCCTAAAGAACTGTCATGAGGAGGAATCTATTACCTGTTCTCTCTTGTCTCAACATGAAAGACATGGAATAACTGTCTTAGTACAAGACAGGAGATTCCATTTGCATGTTAGGGCATAAAAAATAATGGGAATAGCTCAGCAGTACAGTCAGTACCCATAAAGATGTCCTTTTCCACTGGCTTAATTAAAAAAGAAGCTGGAGTGACATTTTCTGAGAATAATTTAATTCTACACTGAGAAATGGCCTCTTTCAGGTCTAATTGTGTATTGTGGGAAGGATAAGGCATCAAAGTATTCAGATTTATTTTGAAGAATTATCAGTATTAAGTCAAGCTACCTATTTTAGCAACTAATAGCCATTTTAATTTTCCACGATGCCCTTAAGAAAACTGACTGTGACCATTGCTATCGCAATAGAAACTTAAAGGTGTGAATTATTAGCCAGCCTGTTTGTTAGAGCTGCCTAAGCCTAATGATAATAGGACTAGTAGTCATAAAGTTCTGTGAAGGACCTTAAGGCATATAAATTGTATACGTAAAACCCTAGATATCCTAGAAATGTACATGAACACATAGAGTTTCTATTCAGATCTTAAAATAAACACATAGTGCTTGAGGACAGAGTTTGCTTTCATGATTTCACTTCACACAAAGCCATTTAAACAACACAAACAAAATTCCTAGAACATTGCTATTATTATTATGATTGTGGAACTCTCAACCAAAAATGAACAAAAAGTATCAGTTCAATACAGAATCCATCCTTTTTACAAATGACTCAAATCACATTTTAGTAAAGCCAATACTCTTGTTTTAACCTAAGAATCAAGATCATTTATTTATCATTTACATTTTTGCAGTTTAATCGTCTTTCATGTATGTATATGTTTATGTGTATATGTGATAGTATAAACACCCGCACATACACTCACACAGACAAACTCTATAGATAATACAAGTTAGCAACAAGTTATAAGCATTTGGTTTTTTAGTTTATCATAAAGCCTTTTTTGTAAAATGTAACCCAGTGCTGAGTCCTATGGCTGGATAGTGTAGTGGTTAGAATGCCACCTTTTGACATGGAAGACAGAGCCTTGAATCCCAAGTGGTACCTACATTACCAGTAGGGATCCTTGGGTAATGACCCCCTAAAATTTCACAAGAAGGCTACAATATTGTTAAAGCAAGTGGGAAAGGATTTTTTTTCTTTCTATATCATTATTTTAATTATATATTCTCCATTATTTATTATGAATGGTATAGAAGTTTTTGTATTTTTATATCTTGTATTAATTGGAGTCAATAAATGTGCAATAGTTTTTTGTGAAGTTTCCGTCATTTCTTTGGAACTATATGATTATAACATTTTCAATATACCCAGGCAAAAAGCTGGATTAAATCTGTGGAACTGGTTTTTTTTTCCTCCAAAAAAACCCCTTGACCTTTCATTTTATCTTTTCAAATGAAAGCTTAACATAAAATGACTAAAACAGTGCAGGGTAGTTTAAGAAAGAAAATGGAGGAGAGCAGAAAACAGAATTTAGTTAGACTATCAGAGACTTTGGATGCACATCAGAGAAATATCTGTGAAAATGATCGCTTTGATTAATTCTAAATTCTGGCTAAAAAAGGCAATACATAATTATTTCACTGTGAACCCTTATTATTGGCAACATACTGTATTCCATCAAGATCAGAATTTGATTTGTTCTTTTCTATCAGATTTGTCTTTCTCTAGGAATGGAGAAGGAGGAAGCTTCAGGGGGTATAAAGCTTGAATGGATTTAAGATAAAAAAGAAAATAGTTATATTTATTATTATTGCTGGCCTTGGTCTCTATGCCTGAGAGAAAACCCGTCAATCACTCCATGATGAATGCTGTCTTCAAAAGGATGGTGTTTCTTTCAAATACAAATACAAATGCATACAAACACATATGGAATGTAAAAAAAATAAAGATAAGTGTTTCCAATTTTTTGTAATTGCTTATATACTCCTCAGTATGCACGTAGGTCTTCTTATTTTAACATAAATATTATAATTATTGACTTGACACTATTGATAAAGGGATCAATGTTTGTGTAATTTGCTTTTATTAATTCTAATAGTATTTAAGAACATATGATTAACCCTGCTGGATGAGCCTGTTCAGTCCATACAGAATAATTCAGCAGCCAACAGGATGCATTTGGAAAGTTCACAAATCTTAATGACAGGGATAGCCTTCTTCTGCATTGCTTTCTAACAACTAGTGTTTGTGATATGTTACCTATGAATATGAAATAATAAACATCTACCGAACCCTTGATCTTTCAGGATCCTAAAATCCTGAATGATAGCATTGGCAAAGCTAGTTTAGATAAAATAATTGGAAGGGAACTTTGGAGGTCTTCTAGTCCAACCCCTGCTCAAGCAGGAGACCGTCTATCATTCTAGACAAGTGGCTATCCAGTCTTTTCTTAAAAGCCTCCAGTGAAAATTCCAGTATGACATGGTCACTCTTCCCCAAACTTCAGGCAACTTCAAGCCCCTCTATCACTCCAGGATAGCTGTCCCTCTATTCCCTCCTCTACCTTTTGGATGACAAAGTTGTCAGAAAGAAGATAGTCAAATTTAGTGATGATTCCAATGTAATGAAGCAATCTGAAACTGATTTGATAAATGCATTTCTTATACATCAGTTTAATACATAAACATGTGGGTTTTAAAAAGAAAACAATGCTACCAAAGCAGTAGTAGAAGAAATAAAGAATAGAAAATGCAATAATAGTACAAAATATTTCATATTGTAAGAAAATAATAGTATTTTCCTTAAAATATAAAAATATATAAAGTATATAAAATATGCTTTAAAACTTAGACAATATTCCTATATTAAGCATTTTTTGTATGTTAAATGGCATTCAGTTGACTGTAATATAGATAATCTGTCTGTGTTGCCTTATTTTTTAAAAAAGATATTAACTGTCTACCACAATGTTCACAAAAATTATCCCAAAGGGGATATACCATTAACTGTTATTAACTGCTTTCATAAAAGGCTTTGCATCTTACAGATACATACTATATTTGCTGGGTACCTCTGGTATAGGCAAAATACTGACACTGTTATGAGAAAGAAAATTACTATATGAATAAAAACATTATTAAGACTTATTAAGGGAATTAGTTACAGAGGAATAAAGTGTTACTTTTCAACTCAAAATACAAGATTATTTCAGAATTAGGTCAAATATACTCACTTCCAATTCCTAGTATTTCACAGTCTTTCAACTTTTTTAATTCACATAACCTAGCTCAGCAGGGCTCTGCAGAAAATTGGACAAGTCTCATTGCAAGTCCTTGAAAGAGCAACATTTTCTCTTTTACACACACACACATGCACACACTCATGTGCATGTGAGCAGCACAGAGAGAAAGAGAGAAAAAGAGAAAGGAGAGAGAAACAATTCATATTCTGTGAGCAATCTGTATTTTTGAGTTAAAGGTTTAGGTATTATGCAAAATATTAGCCTTAGTCATACTTCAAAGTCAGAAAGGCTGTAAATATTATCTTTTTAACTTGTACTCAGTGCTGAATGATATCACAACAACCTTTGAAAAATGACAAATAACATTTGGAAAGGTGTAAGATCATTGGCTTTCTTTGTTTTTTGGACCATTAGGTTAGTGTTGACTCCCAGCTCAAATAGTTGACTGTAGACTCCTGAAGTTTTCTTGGCAAGATTTAGGAAGTGGCCATTGCCTGTGTCCCAGGGCTAAGAAACAGTGATTATACCAAGGTCACCCATCTAGCTTTCTGCCTCAATCGACACTAGAACTCATGGTGCCACAGTTTCTAGCTCAGTGTCTTAACTACTATATCAAACTCATTCTCTTAGTTGGTTATTCTATAGATAGATTTTTATTTTTGTTATCTTCCATCCTTCTTTTTACATCTCTTTGTATATTTTAAAATACTTTTCTTCTTAATTTATCTTGTTTTTACCATTTTATTATTTTATACTTATATATCCTTAGAATGTTCAACCCTTTTCAGAGTTAAGCAACAACAATCTTATTTGCTATTTTTATGTCAATTAGTTTTTACTATGAATAAAGTTTAAATGATATTTCTGTTTCAAAATTGTCTATCAAAATCTAGAGAAATATGCACCTACATTAAGATCTTTAGGATTAATACCTTATTTCCTAAACTTTCATAGTTGTACTAGGTTTTACTTCTGTAAAATGTTAAATTTCAGATTTTACACATACACCCAAATGTATGCAAATTTAATTAGAAGTCCTGATTAGCTAACCTATGTGTATCAGTTTCAAAACATATTTTTATTAGCTTTGAGTCATTTATATTTAATAACATTTAACAAATCTACATATTTATATGTGCTTGATCCATTTAGTGCCTTCCTGTATTTTGGGGCTGTTTTTGTTGACCCAAGTTTTTGTGCATTAGGTTTTCAATTTGTCATTATGAGTTATGAATATAAATATACCACATACATATATCAATAGTTTTAGCAAAACTATTAGATTTGGACTACAAAAATCTAAATGACTTACAAGCTATAGCAAATAATTTAAAAAAGCAAAACACCAGAGAATTGTACCATTTCGCTAAGAACTCTAAGAAGTGAGGAACTTAATGTAAAAATCTCCATGGTTAGAGAGATACTCCTTTGCATAGATTCATCCTCCTTATCAGGCAGTGTCAAACTGCTGGCCCACAGGCAGGATGAGTCATGCCAGAGTCCACACATCTTAGAATTTCCAAGTTTTAGAACTGCAGGGGATTGGACTAGAAGACCTCCATGCTTTTTCTTGATTAATTTTTATTAAGAAACTGATCTCAAATCAGCTCCTGTATACATATAATTTTAATTTTAAATGTATTCATCACTTATTAATTTATCCAGTCCAGGGATAAAATGTTTAAAATAATAATATAATTAGGCTTATTCTTTCTCTACATGCTGAAGTTCTCAACCAGTTCTTTCAGAATAGTAGCCAAGGAATTAATTCATCGGCCTACCCAATCAGAACTTCTTTATACCTGTGTAACAGCTACTACGAATGGTCAGAAAGTTGACTTTACATGTGGTCAAGAATCCTGTTTGAAAAACATATATAAAAAGAATCTATAAAATGAATATATTTGTAGAAACCAATGCAATTTATACAAAAGACATTTGAAGGACATTAATCTACTGCTAGAGACTGACTACGTATATTCATATCCTCATTCGTAATTAACTATTGCTGTAAATCTTTCTTGCCCAAATATATATTTTGATGGTTCTCAAAGGTTGATTAAACATAAGCTCACATTGTATGGCAAATATGTGTTTTATCATTAAATGTGAATCTGTGTCCTTGTTTTACTATGAAAGGGAAGAGAAACGATGATGACATTAATGTTATTGTTTGCATGTGGACTGTCTCCTTCATTTTATTCTTCCCTTCTTTTTTACTGAATGTTTATTAACAAACATTTCAAATGAGAACAGAGCCTTATGCAAAAGTTAAAAGACTTTTCATAAAAAAATAATGAAATTTTCTTAAGTTGCTTCCAGAGCAATTTAAATTCCCCTTAAAGAATATACAGTGTAATATAGAAACAGGTTTTTGCAATTTGTGTGCCACAACCAGTGGTGAGATTCAGCCAGTTCTCACCAGTTCAGCAGAACTGGTAGCTAATTTTTTGTTGCCCAGGCCAAGAATGGACTTCCAGAAACAGCATCTACACAAAGAACCAGTTGTTCACATATTGGAATACCACCACTGGCCACAACAGGTATCAAATTCTAACTGCAAGTTTTCAGAGAATTTGGCAATTTCTCTTAAGATGAATTAATGAGCGTGTGTGTATGTGTGTGTGTGTGTGTGTGTGTATATATATATATGGGACGCGGTGGCTCAGTGGGTTAAGACGTTGAGCTTGTCGATCAGAAGGTCGGCAGTTTGGCAGGTTGAATCCTGAGTGCCGCGTAGCAGAGTGAGCGCCTGTTACTCATCCCAGCTTCTGCCCACCTAGCAGTTCGAAAGCACATAAAAATGCAAGTAGAAAAATAGGGACCACTACGGTGGGAAGGTAACAGCGTTCCGTGCGCCTTTGGCATCTAGTCATGCTGGCCACATGACAAATGCTTGCTCTTCGGCTTTGAAACGGGGATGAGCACCGGCCCCTAGAGTCGGAAACGACTAGCACACATGTGCGGGGGAACCTTTACCTTTTATATATATATATATATATATATATTAGATTCTACATACTCTGATTTTGAATGTGATTTTAGTTTGTGCATATAAAATGTCTATGTGTGTCTTTCCCACAATCCGCTTGATTCTGAAAAGTGTGTGACACTGTGTGTGTGTGTGTATGTAAGACAATAGGAATTCTCATCAAAACTGCACAGAAATATGAACAAATCCCCCGTCTCATTTTGCTATTACAGCAATTATCACTATATTTTTTAGTCCTTTACAATAATTTAAAAAGAAAAGAAATTAATTGCTCATAATAAATACCTGGAGAGTTTGTATTTTGCAACCTATCCCAGTTTACTAAAATATATTTTTTTAAAAAGGGATGTTCTGGTTATTATATGGAGGATTACACTTTATTTAAAATGTAAAAAATGCCAGGTCTCTCCCAAGGTTATAATATGAATAACTTGCAACTGCCTCAAACCTGACTGAGTGCTACATATGCTACATTTTTATTAGGACTGGATTATAACAGCAGCAATCTAGGAGTTTCAAATGCATAACCATTGGAGACAATCAGAAGACTACAAAAATCTCTACATAATGAACTTAAATATTCTTTCAAACAGAAAATCATAATCTACTCTGCTGTAATCAAGTCTATATTGTAGCATGAGAATTTTAAGCAGCTAAATCAAGTGTGCTGCTGGAAAAAGAGAAGCAAAGAAACTCTTTCTTTTCTAGTGTTCCATAGAAGCATTCTAAACGCCTAATGCTTATTTAAGTCTAAGTATAATTAGAGCCAGGAGATGAGGTCTGTGGTTTTTGCTCTCATACACTTTTCCTTTAAAAATAGAAGAAAATTGAAATTTGCCCTTAACCTGAGAAATATATTTAAGAGGATTCAATGTTTAAAATGATCACTCTGAAAACTCTAATATGCTCCACACAATAGTATTCCTGCTTGCCATAGCTTCTGATTACAACGTTCATAATCTCAAGCTGTAGAAATGCCTGGTCTCCTTTCTAATTAAATAGTGCTGTTTTGCAGCTTTCATTCTTTTTTACATCCTCTACTAGGAATTTTAGTCACTTTAATAACAGGATAAATTAATAAATTATATTGTATTCATCATTTTAGAAGAACATTTTCATTCAGTTTTTAGATGACTCATTTTTTCATTTATAAACCCAAGTTAGATGTCCTCTTATTTTTATATATTAGAACTAGAGTACCATGACTCTCTAGCATTGGCAAATAATACTCCAGCATTTTCTTCATCATAGGCTTACCTAGCTGTACTTGCTTAAAATGGTAGTATAGGTCCATTCCTCTTCATGAATTACTGCCTTGTCATGGCGAAGGGGCTTGCATAATTCAATGAAGCTATGAGCTATGGTGTGAAGGGCCACCCAAGATGGACAGGTCATAGCAGAGAGTTCTGACAAAATGTGATCCACTGGAGAAGGAAATGGCAACCCATTCCAGTATCTTTGCTCTGAAAACCCCATGGACAGTACCAAAAGGCAAAAAGATATGACGCTGGAAGATGAGGTTGGAAGGCGACCAATATGCTACTGGGGAAGAGCAGAGGGCTAATACTAGTAGCGCCAGAAAGAATGAAGCAACTGTACCAAAGCTGAAAGGATGCTCAGCTGTGGATGTATCTGGTGGTGAAAGGAAAGATGCTGTAAAGATTTTTTTTCTCCATAGGAGCCTGTAATGTAAGATCCATGAATCAAGGAAAGCTGGACGTGGTCAAACAAGAGATGACAAGACTGAACATCGACATCTTAGGAATCAGCGAACTAAAATGGACAGAAATAGGTGAATTTAATTCAGATGCCCATCAGGTATACTACTGTGGGCCGAAATCCCTCAGAAGAAATGGAGTGGCCTTCATAGTCAATAAAAGAGTAGGAAAAGCAATATTGGGATACAATGCCCAAAATGACAGAATGATCTCAGCTCTAATCCAAGGCAAACCATTCAATATCACAGTAGTCCAAGTCTATGCCCCAACCACCAATGCTGAAGAGGATGAAATTGACCAGTTCTATGAAGCCCTACAGCATCTTATAGACCTAACACCAAAAAATGATGTCCTTATCATCATGGGGGATTGGAATGCTAAAGTAGGAAGCAAAAAGATAACCAGAATAACAGGCAAGTTTCGCCTTAGAGTACAAAATGAAGCAGGGCACAGGCTGATAGAATTTTGTCAAGAGAATACGATGGACATAGCAAACACTCTTTTCCAACAACCCAAGAGACGGCTCTACACATGGACATTACCAGACAGTCAACACAGAAATCAGATTGACTGAGTGCTGTGCAGCCAAAGATGGAGAAGCTCCATACAGTCAGTGAAAAAAAGAGCAGGAGCTGACTGTGGCTCAGATCATGAGCTTCTCATTGCAAAATTTAGGCTTAAACTGAAGAAAGTAGGGAAAAGCACTTGGCCACTCAGGTACAAACTAAATCATATCCCTGATGAATATACAGTAGAGGTGACAAATAGATTTAAGGAATTAGATCTGATAGACAGAGTGGAGGTTTGCAACAAAACTAAAACCATCCCAAAGAAAAAGAAATGCAAGAAAGCAAAGTGGCTGTCTGCGGAAGCTTTGCAAATAGCTGAGGAAAGGAGGGAAGCGAAAGGCATGGGAGAAAAAGAAAGATACGCCCAATTGAATGCAGAATTACAGAGAATAGCTAGAAGAGATAAGAATGCCTTCTTAAATGAACAGTGCAAAGAAACAGAAGAAAACAATAGAATAGAGAGGACCAGAGATCTCTTCAAGAAAATTGGAGAGATGAAGGGAACATTTCATGCAAAAATGGGCATGATTAAAGACCAAAATGGCAGGGACCCAATAGAGGCAGAAGAGATTAAGAGGGGGGAAAATTACAGAGAAGAACTATACAAGAACGAGCTTAACGTCCCTGATAACCACGATAAGGTGGTCACTGACCTTGAGCCAGACATCCTAGAATGTGAAGTGAAGTGGGACTTAGGAAAACTGAGCACCAACAAAGCTAGCTGAAAGCCCTAATAAGCAGGCATATATATAGAATGAAGGCTATTGATAAGCACATTGATTTGTGCTTCTTAGATTGTAAGCCGCCCTGAATCTTCGGAGAAGGGCGGGATATAAATGGGATAAAAAAAAAGTGACAGTATTCCAGCTGAGCTATTCAAAATCTTAAAAGACGATGCAGTAAAAGTGCTACACTCAATTTGCCACCAAATTTGGAAAACTCGACAGTGGACACAGGATTGGAAAAGATCAGTTTACATTGGAATGCCAACAAAAGTGTGTATATTCAAGGCTATTGTCTTCCCAGTTGAAATGTATGTCAGTGAAAGTTGAACCATAAAAAAGGCTGAGCGCCAAAGAATTGAGGCCTTTGAACTATGGTGCTGGAGAAGCCTCCTGCGAATCCCTTGGACTGATCAGTCCTAGAGGAGATCAACCCTGACTGCTCTTTAGAAGGACAGATCCTGAAGTTGAAACTCAAATACTTTGGCCACCTAATGAGAAGGAAGGACTCACTGGAGAAGAGCCTAATCCTGGGAAAGGTTGAGGGCAAGAAAAGAAGGGGACGACAGAGAATGAGGTGGCTGGATGGAGTCACTGAAGCTGTAGGTGTGAGCTTAAATGGACTCCAGAAGATAGTAGAGGACATAAAGGCCTGGAGGAACGTTGTCCATGGGGTCGCGATGGGTCAGACACAACTTCACAACAACAACAAGGTCCATTTAGAAAGGTAATTTCCCTAACCTATTTCCAGGCAAAAAGAGAGTGAGGAAGAAAGAGATTATTTATTTATTTGATAAACCTAAATAGTTATCCATCTTATATACCATAAATCCAGGTAGCACACAGCACAAGAATAAAAGCATAAGAAACAATATAAAAGAAAGCACCCAAAAATAGCACCCACCACCCTAAATCAGCTGTCTCCAGTTTTATCTAGTATGCATCCTTAAAGGAAAACCCAACTTCTTAAGGCCTTCCAGAAAACTAGAAGGTTGGAGTAAGTATCAGAGAGAAGGGTGTTCCACTGGACTGGGACCACTACTGACACACTTCCTTAGTTTGGCTAGATAACAATCTGCAGGACCTGGATGATTGGATGGAATGGGCAGATAATTTCAGGGAGCCAGTAACCTGTCCCATACTATGCAAGGGGTTTTAAAAGTGATTACCAGAACCTTGAATTATATCTTGAGAAAAAATGGAAGCCAATGTAATTAGCACACCTGTAGTATTACATGGGCAAACAAATGGCACCTGAGACTTTATGTGCCACTCCATTCTGAACCAGTTGTAACTTATGGATGGTCTTCAAGGACAGCCTTTGTACAGTGCAGTAATGCAATCAGGAAGTGAACAAGGTGTGAGTGTTATATTCATTCCTGGAACACTGTTCTACTATGAGAACTGAGATAATCAACAATAGTATCAACTTCTACAAGTAAATAAATAAATAAACTGCTCATCTCTCAATGGCAACTTTAACATATAATTATATTCAATACACATACATACGGTATTTTAATCCATCACAGAAGTGTGGCAAAGAACTTAAATGAGAAGAGAATCTAAATTAATACCAACAGAGATTTCTCTTTAAAAGCAATTAAACTGGGGAGGGAGTATATAATTATAATGTCTGTGGAAAAAGGCAATTCTTAAACAGTGCTCATCAGTGATTCCATATTAAATTGGGAAAATGTTTTGAATGGCATGTTGCAGGATTATAACCTGCAAAAATAAGACTTTTTAACATTTTAATTAATGTCTTTGATTAGGAAAGCAGTTTTAACTGAAATATGTACTTATTTTTAGTATGTGGGCAGGGCCATATTTCAAAATAGGTAGGGTCAGGACAAAGAAGTACAAAAAAAATTGATTTTATTTAAATTAAAATTTAATTTAATGTAAATCAAATTAATAAAACACAGCTAATAAGATTACTGACCCATGAATATAATAATTTCCCATCGCCCGGTGCGCTCATACAGGGAGGGGCTCTTCAGGGTGCCGTCGGCTAGACAAGGTCGGCTGGCGACCCCCAGGGGGAGGGCCTTCTCTGTGGGAGCACCTGCACTATGGAATCAGCTTCCCCTTGAGCTCCGGATGGCCCCAGATCTCCGGTCCTTTCATCGTGACCTCAAAACATTTCTTTTCCATCAGGCTGACCTGATAATAGGGTTTTTTTTAAAAAGAAAATGTTTTTAATATTTTATCACTGGGGCTTGTTAGTTTAATCTTTTTTTAACATTTGTATTATTGTGTTTTATTGTTGTTAGCCACCCTGAGTCCTTCGGGAGATAGGGTGGCATATAAGTCCCAATAATAAATACATAAATAAATAAATAAATTTCCTAGTCTATCATATTTAAAATAGCCATTCTTTATCAACTTTGGAAAAGTACTTTAAACTTACACTTTCTATTGTATAACACTGAACATGAGATAATATAGACATTTTTTAATTTATTAGCATTGTAGTCCATTTTTTCCACAGAAGAAACAAAAGTTGCATACATAGCTTTCTTATTTTCATATTTTTCCTCAAACAACTTTCCTTAGTAGTATATTATGCAAATTCATATTTGCCACTTGTTCTCCCTGTTTTTGTTAACACTTAAACCAATATTCCACATTAGGTATTAATAGTTATTCATATTTAATCCCTCACTGATATTCATCCTGATATTTCAGAAAATATGAATAAAATCACAATAATTGTGAACAATCCAAAAATGGACTAAAATTACCAAGATACATTTTGTAGTTTTCCAAATTGTAGGAACCATTAACGGAATTGTCACTAAAATTTGCGTAATTCATCAAGCAGATACTGTTAGTTCTTTCCTATCCTTCCCTGATACCCACACATAAATAAAACAAAATTAGGAAAAATATTTCTGTAAAGATACTAAACTCATCCCCTCACCACAACTATACTCCGCACCTTAACTTTTCCCCAAATTCTGAAAAATACACAAGATGTACAATGGATCAATACCCATATGCACAAAGAGACAGTGTTCCATCCCAGGATTGTTAGATATCAGTGTCATTTCTTTTTCAATTAAACAAAATGAAATTGAGGTTAATTGATGACACAATATTAGCTCTGTTAATGCAATTTGTAACAGAAACCACTTTTCCTTTCCTTGCTATTCTCAAGACTATTCTGGATCACGATACAGAGTCACACCAGTATGGATAGAAGCATGTTGTAAAAGCATAAGACATTATGCTAAATGACAATTTGGTTTGAAAATATTCAAAAGATTCCGTGTTTTTATATTTCAAAAGATTTTAGTATTTTTCATTTTAAAAAATCAAAATCAATTCAGTTGGCATTCTGTGGTCCCTGTGACATTGTTGATCCCTGATTTATGGTAACAAAGATTCTGGTCAATATGTAATGCTCATCAATCAGCCTGAAAAGTCCTTGAATCTATATATCTCCCTATCTCTTCAGTTAGATATTACAAATTAGAGCAAGGTAATTATATATTGGGACGCGGTGGCTCAGTGGGTTAGGACGCTGAGCTTGTCGATCAGAAGGTCGGCAGTTTGGCGGGTCGAATCCCGAGTGCCGCGTAACAGAGTGAGCGCCTGTTACTCGTCCCAGCTTCTGCCAACCTAGCAGTTCGAAAGCACGTAAAAAATGCAAGTAGAAAAATAGGGACCACCACGGTGGGAAGGTAACAGCGTTCCGTGCGCCTTTGGCGTCTAGTCATGCCAGCCACATGACCACAGACATGTCCTCGGACAAGCGCTGGCTCTTTGGCTTTGAAACGGAGATGAGCACCGGCCCCTAGAGTCGGAAACGACTAGCACGCATGTGCGGGGGAACCTTTACCTTTACCTTTAATTATATATTACCAATTAGAGTATGGAGAGTGAAGTAATTTGAATAGACTGTGGTTATCTTTTCAACCAAAATACATTGGAAGTTCTTATACTTTATTCTCATAGCAGGCAGCTCTTAGCAAAGTATTAACAGTGATAGTGTGCTGTGTATGCAATTACTGAAATTCAATTTAGAGTGATGCAAACCAGGAGACATTGAAGCCATTAGTACAGGCAGAATGCAGAACCTTCCATTTCATTATGCAGTCCTTTTTAAAATGGAGATTGCATAAAACCCTAAACAGAAGCAACAAAAAGGCAGAGGCACGTTTTCCACAGCAGGTCTAATCCTACACAACCCGAACCTATGATTACAGGTTGAAGTGTAAAGGAAATTCAATTAAATTGTGTATTACTTCCATCTAAAGTGATGTACTAAAGAATGCAGGTGCCAGTTTGCTGCATGCTATGCTGAATACTAACAACATGCATTTCATCCAATAGTTTTCTTTAAAAAAAATCCTGAAAAGATTTGGCTTTTTTTTAAAAAAATAGAGATAAGCTACTAAAAAATATAACTGGCAAGAAAGAAATCTATAGAAAAATCACTGGTAAGGATAATGTGAAGAAAAAGCATATTTATTTTTTAAAAAGAAGTTTATTTCATAGCTAGAAGTACAGGGATCATATTTAAAGGAGTTAAAATGTTGGTTCAGAATTCCTAAAACTATTTAATTTGGACCCTCATTTCTCATATTCCCTACCCCTTCCCCCCCACACACACACACAATCCCTTTTTCAGAAATACCTTGTTTTACTGAAACAATCTGTATAGATTACTGAAGCTCAAGAAGTCAAAATAATTTTCTTGGCATCCACATGTCCTGCCTTTGCTGCATGCTGAGGACCTGAAAACACAGCATCTTATTCTGTAGATCTGTGGTTTTCAGTATTTCTTTATTATCCTTTATATCCGTTAAACTGTTCTTCATAGAGAAAGTAGGACTGGAGTTAGTCTTGTAAACCCACTGCTAACACTAAACAAAATGTTATCTCTTCCCATTTTAACATGAAAGCCCTGAGCACATGTAGCAGGCCTGACTATGTAAGCTCCCCAGAACACTCCATGACTGACCTCAAGGAAGACAATCCCTGAGAGGAAAAAAATGTCTAGAGTGAACAGGGATTCCATAGAAGATTTAACACCATTTCTCAAAGATTAAACAGAGGTCAAGATTCTTTCATAGCTTCACATTTGTTAATTAGCTGTTCAATGCAAAACTGTTTGCCCAGACTTAATATCTACTTTATGTATATTCACTTCTAAAGCCATTTCATTTCTCACATTTTATTCACCATTCTCCCTTGTGTGTTCTCACTTGTCTCAGCAACAGCTATTTCACAGAATTGAACTCCATGCATCCAACATAGGGAGCTGTGATCAGGAAAGCTTATGCAATCATGCACTGGTTAAGCTTTAAAGTGCCATAATATTCTTTGTTCTTTTTTAATTCACATATTTCTTTTATTCTTGCCCATCCCTTTCTCTTGCTATATTGAGATGATGTTATTAGCCATTATTTTAAATTGTGGGTTGCCTAGAATACAAGACAGAAAGTTGGCACGTGAATGTAGCAAGTATATTATTAAACATGTAGCCAAATGTACATTTGCGATGGAATAGACATTCAGTACATAATTAAATGTAAGCATATAAGAAGAATCCTGCTGGATCAAGATTATACCCCACTGCATGCCCTGTTTCTAACAACATACAAATGCCTTCAGGGATGCTCCCAAGTAGAATATAATAATGTTTTTTCACTATTTTAAGAGTCAATCTTCCTCTTAGTCTACATCTATTGCTCTTAGCTATCAATGGCTATTATAATCCTTCAGAAATTTCTATAATGCTACAATTTTCTATTATAGCAGTTTAGTTTGGCAGCCTTCATTACATCTTTTAGTAGAAATTCTCTAGCTTTCTTAGGGAGCAACTGAAAGAATAACTCCTTTAGTCTTCTACCATTCAACTTCTTTAAATGAACTCAGGTTCTGATATAATGAGAAAGAGAGAAACCTTTCAAATTCATTGTCTTCATATCAACCACTAGATCACTGTGTTGCTGATTTCTGCAGCTCTGAAATATAGCAAACAGATCTTATTTTAATTTATTTATTTGTTTCTTTATTCAATTTATGTACATTCCCCTCCTACATTGTGACTCTAGGTAGTATAATTAATCAAAAAGGGTTGGGGAGGGGGGGAAGGATAGGGTTGGGGGGAATTGGGGTGTATATTAACTGGCTGTCAGTCTGGGCCTGTGATGGTCTCTGGTGGGAAGGGGTCGGGGTTTGGGGCTTCCGGTTCCTTGAGCATTGGGGTGGGGTTGCAAATCCCCACGACGATTGGGAATGGCAGCAGATGTCTACCCGGAGGGCCAAATCAACATCTGGGATCGCACCCCCGCTGTCTTTGAGCAGTGGCATGCTCCGACCCTCTGGTTGGTATCCTTTTGTCCGGGGGTGAGGGGGATCAGGCCCCTGAGCTCAGGCTGGTGTATTTTAATGCCAGATCCATTGTAAACAAGGCCCCCCTCATCCGAGATTTGATCCAGGAGGAACACACGGATCTGGCAT
>JAKJMR010000733.1:235537-263892 GCA_024449315.1 Daboia siamensis
TTCAGGGCCCGACTCATGGGGGGTTCACACTCTTATCTGGACAATGGGGTTTTTTTTCTTATCTGGACAATGGTTGGATAATCTGGGAGGGGGCTTGCCAACTATTGTTCCCCTGTCATGGTCCGATCATTATCTCCTGTGGCTGGTCTTCCACTATGCCACCCCCTGCCGCTGGGCTGTGGAGCTGACCAGGTGGTTCCGCCCCAGGCATCTAATGGACCCAGAACGGTTCCAGATGGCACTTGGATCTTTACCAATCTCCCTCACTCACAGCCCAGCCGATGCCTTGGTGGATGCCTCAGAAAGGGCAGCACCGAGGCACTCAACCGTGTTGTACCCTTGCGACCCCTGACCCAGCGCAGATCCCATTGGGCCCCATGGTTTTCTGTGGAGCTCCGGGAGATGAAGCATCAGAGACAGGGTCTAGAGAGAGGTTGGAGGTCCACCCGGTCTGAATCTGACCGATTGCGACTAAGAACCTTTACAAGGTCTTATCTTGCGGCGATGATGACAGCAAAGTCTAATTATCCACAGATAATTGCCCGGCTGCCCTGTTTAGGGTGACTCGCTCTCTCCTTAATCAGTATAAGAGGGAGGAACCCTTGTAGGGGTGGACCGAGGAGTTTAGTCATCATCTGATGGTCAAAATCGCTCAGATCCGGACTGGTCTGGACTTTGACTGGGCAGAATCTGACATGGAGGAATTGAGCGGTCTTGAGCATGTTATCTAGACTGAGTTTGATCCTGTGTCCCCCAATGACATGGACAGGACCATGAGGAGACTGAGCTCCACCACTTGTTTATTGGGCCCGTACCCCTCCTGGCTGGTTTATGCAGCCCGGGAGGAGACACGAGGCTGGTTCCAGGCAGTAATAACTGCTTCCTTGAAGAAGGGTATCTTCCCCACTACCTTGAAGGAGGTGGTGGTGAGACCCCTCCTCAAGAAGCCTGCCCTGGACCTGGCTGTTTTAAATAACTATTGTCCGGTCTCCAACCTTCACTTTTTGTTGAAGGTTGTTGAGAGTGTGGTGGCGCATCAGCTTCCTCTGTTCCTGGAGGAAACTGATTATCTTGACCCGTACCAATCAGGCTTCAGGCCCAGGTACAGCACGGAGACAGCATTGGTCACACTGGTGAATGATCTCTGGCGGGCTCGGGACACGGGATGTTCCTCTGTCCTAGTCCTGTTAGACCTCTCAGCAGCTTTTGATACCATCGACCATGGTATCCTACTGCGGCGTCTCAGGGGGTTGGGAGGCACTGTTTTACAGTGGTTCTCCTCCTATCTCCTGGGCTGCTCGCAGTCAGTGTTGACAGGAGGGCAGAGGTCCGCTCCGAGGTCTCTCGTTTGTGGAGTTCCTCAGGGGTCAGTCCTATCTCCCCTCCTGTTCAACATCTATATGAAGCCGCTGGGCGAGCTCATTCATGGTTTCGGGGTGGGGTATCATCAGTATGCTGATGATACCCAACTTTTTCTTTCCACCCCGAACCAACCCAGTTATGCCCTTGATGTGATGTCTCATTGCCTGGAGGCGGTCCGAGTTTGGATGGGGAGAAACAGACTTTGTCTCAATGCTGCCAAGACTGAGTGGCTGTGCATACCAGCATCTCAGGTTAACCAGTTTGTTCCATCATTAATGATGGGGGGTGAGGTGTTACCACCCGTTGATAGGGCTCGCAACTTGGGCATCCTCCTGGATTCATGGCTCAGCTTTGAAAATCATATAGGAGCCGTGACCAAGGGGGCCTTTGCCCAGGTTCGCCTGGTGTGCCAGTTGCGGCCCTATGTGGACTGAGATGCCCTACACATAGTCACCCATGCGCTCGTGACTTCCCGGCTAGACTACTGCAACGCTGTCTACATGGGGCTGCCCTTGAGGAGGTTTCAATTGGTGCAGAATGCAGCCACGCGAGTTGTGATGGGAGTTTCCTGATACTCCCGTGTAACACCTCTTCTCCGCGAGCTGCATTGGCTTCCGGTTGCCCTCCGAGTGAGATTCAAGGTGCTGGTGATGACCTATAAAGCCCTAAATGGCTTGGGTCCGGATCATCTGAGGGAGCGTCTGCTGCCGGAATTCACTTCCCATCGTCCTGTGAGCTCCCACAGGGAGGGCCTTCTTAGGGTACCGCCAGTGAAGGATTGCCGGTGGGTGACTCCCAGAGAGAGGGCCTTTTCTGTGGGTGCGCCTGCCCTTTGGAACCAACTTCCTATGGAACTTAGGACTGCCTCCGACCTCCGCTCATTCCATCGGGACCTGAAAACTTGGCTCTTTGAGCTGTCAGGCCTAGACTGCAGGGTTTCAATTGGGTTTTAAATGTTTTAATTTTTAAACTTTGGGCTTTAAATTTAATTAATTGTTTTAAATTTTTTAACTTTTATATGGTATGATTTTAACTGCCCTGTAAACCGCCCTGAGTCCTATGGGAATAGGGCGGTATATAAGTCGAAAAATAAAAAATAAATTAAATTAAAAAAAAATAAAAAAATCAAAATAGTTAAAAACAAAGCCATTAAAATATAATGAAAACAGTTAAAAGCTATAATAAAACAAATAATATTACATGCCTACAAGCAAGTGTGTATGCCATGAATCTAGGGCATGGTTCACAATGTCAGCATGGCAGGCCCAACCAAGCAAACTAAGCTCCACTGCATTTTACCCACATGTGATGTATAATACTCATGGTAAAAAGCAACCGTGTTTTGATCCACCAGTAGTGTTGAAATTTTGAGTTACTGCTCTTCTTTATAGAGCTCTGGACATTCCTCCAATGTTAAAAATTGCTACACCTAAAGAGAAATGAAAAAAGAAAAAATGTGCTAGTGTTTGTGAAATAGACAAGTTTTACAATTTTTGAACTTTTATTATGTGCAATGAAAATACAGAAAATAATTTCAGAGTATGATCTACAGAAATCTTAAATATTTTCTCCATATCTGAGATTTTTTTTATTTAAACAAATTCAGAATCAACATGTGATATAGCCTGAAAGCAAAAAGATGTAATCCATTTAAAAGCAGAGAAAATAATGCAACTGAACAGTTTGAAACATGGCATGCTTCCATACTGTAATGCAGGGGTAGGCAACCTTGGCTCTTTTATGACTCGTGGATTTCAACTCCATGCTGGCTCAGGAATTCTGGGAGTTGAACTCCACGAGTCATAAAAGAGCCAAGGTTGCCTACCCCTGCTGTAATGAAACATATCCTTTACAACAGGGGTGTCAAACTGATGGCCTGCAGACCATGCCCACCCCAGCTCTGCAAAGGCAAAAAACATTGTGATACATCACATGACGCTATCGGGTTTGGCACCCGTGCTTTATAATCACAACCTAAATTAATTATGTAAGCAAAGGAAAAGTTTAAAATTCCCATATAAATTTTACAAAATATGACTGCTGAACATAAAATCAGCAAGAAAGATGGCTGATTTTATGTTTCATGACATCACACTTGTCACTGCGTGTTTTTTTAGTTTTGCCAGCTTCACTCATTTCTAATTGTATATCTTTTTCTGCTCTGCACTGTGTATTATCTTGTAACCATAGGCTATGTCCAGCCAATGTTTTGGTTTTAAACTGTTTTGTGCGCAGGCCTAGAAAAAGTTCTCACAGTTTCTGTTTTACTTTCTCCTTCTGCCTGATGAGAGAATGTAGTCAGTCTAGGTTTTTTGTTTTCTCATTAAAAGTTTTGCTATAGAATATGCCTTGGATTTCTTTTCTTTGATATTGACCATGCAAATGAACCACGGTCCATCCACCTCTGGTCGGACTGTTAATTGTTCCGCGACAACACTCATGTATAAAAATAACCGAACCTGTGTTGTAACCAGTGCAATACTGGTTTTGTCATTTTGATGAATGCATCAGGTCCTGCAGATGTCACTGCATACATCTGCCTTTCTTCTTCTAGTAGAAACAACAAAATAGAAGGTATAAGTTGGAAATATGGGTAAAGATTAGTTTTCCTAGAAAAGAAAGAAAAACAAAAAAGATAAAGAAACTGCCTGGAGATGACTCAAGCTGCACAAGAAAGAAAAATGGGGGGAAATGTGTTCAGCAGGCTTACTTGAAGCAATGCAATTTTATTTTAGTGAAGTAATGGAGGTGGAGACTATGGAGGTGACCTCATTTGGTGTGTCAAAGATAAACAGGGTACCAAAGTTATGCTGACAAAGTAACTTAGGTCTCCTTTCTCTGAACAATAGTACCGAACAACAAAATTTTTGTTTGAAAACAAAATTTTCAAAATTTCTTGAAGATCTTTTGGTCCTTTGGTGTATTGACTTTTTTCTGATAATGCACATGGAGACCAGCAATATAAAAATATGGTGTCTTTCCCTTCTCTGGTCTTTCCAAACTGCTGGCTAACTTCCAACAGTTGGGAAAGCCTAGTGGCATAAAGGAAGCTTTCTGTATCATTGTTATTCTACATTTACTGGCATGCTTAGGAGAATTAAAGCCACCTGAAAGGACACATGCTCACCACTGATCCTCTTAATCATTGGTCACCTAGGCAGAGATTGGACAGCCCAGCAACATAATAGGAGCTTTTCTCATTTCCTGTTTTTCAATAAAGTAAGAAGCTCAGAGAAAAATTCCCTGCAATCTTCACTGAAATTTGAGAAACTTTCACCAGTACTGTAGGGAAAGCCTCCTTTCAGCTATCTACCATAGCATTAGCTTTACAGATAAGATTAAGAGGGCTCCAGAACCTAACTTAAAGAAACATGGCTGCTTCACTTTGATCTTAGAAGTGATAGGGCTTCTCCTGTTTCACACAACAAGCTTGAGAGATATTTTATTTGAAGCTACTTTGAAGTAAAAAACTCTTTCAAAGCTTTGAACAATCCTATTATTTAGGTGTTGAAAAAGAATTGTAAAACTTCTGCAGACAAGCAGCCATTCTAAGCTTCAGCTAATCTTCAAACATATCTATATTTTATGGCAATAATATTCAGAGCCATATACCCATTTATTTCTTTTCAAGAGCATATTTTATGCTATCTAGCACATGCCATATACCTCTCTCCACAATCACAGATAATTATTTGGAAAAATGAAATCTTATTTTCCAAATATATAAGTATAGCATCTCAGATGTACAAATGCTTCCACATGCAACAAGTTAATGAAAAAACAAGAAATAGTTTAATATCTTTTAGGCATATATATCACTAGGGGGAAAAAATCTTGATAACAATAATTAACCATATTGAACATATGTTGAACATCTTTTTGATATGTTGCTAAATGTAACAAAACATCTTGTATTTTGCCACTGCAAATTAACCCTCATTGCCATTACTCGGAAAGTTGGACCATAAGAAAGGCTGAATGCCAAAGAATTGAGGCCTTTGAACTATGGTGCTGCAGAAGAACTCCTTTGAGTCCCTTGGACTGCAAGGTGATCAAACCAGTCAGTCCTAGAGGAAATCAACCCTGACTGCTCTTTAGAAGGCCAGATTCTAACTTGAAACTCAAATACTTTGGCCACCTAATGAGAAGGAAGGACTCACTGGAGAAGAGGCTAATGCTGGGAAAGGTTGAGGGCAAGAGAAGAATGGGGTGACAGAGAATGAGGTGGCTGGATGGAGTCACTGAAGCAGTAGGCGTGAGCTTAAATGGACTCCAGAAGATGGTAGAGGACAGGAAGGCCTGGAGGAATGTTGTCCATGGGGTCATGATGGGTCAGACACGACTTTGCAACTAACAACAACAAGCCATTACACAGGAACATTGTTGTCTGCAGTGGGTAAGTAGTTATTGGTGAGAATAACATGTAATTTAGGTTTTGCTTGAAAATGTAATAATTTCTATATGTTCCATAAAAATAAGACCCTTGAAAACTTTAAAGTATATTCATCATACATTGAACATCTTCTATTGGTGGAAGAGTTCATTTTATTTGTGTGGAGGCTCATAATATATCAGAAGGGGCATTTGTAAAATAGAGTTGCCACTTAGGAGGGTTGGATTTAATGATTTAAATGTCTGTTTAAGATGTATGACATTTTTAGTCCATTTAGCCATGGTGTTTCCTGTATCAACCTTCTGTGCTGTTTCAGCAATTCTTCTTATTCTTTGGAGTCTATTTTAGAAGATCATATAGATACAGATAGAATAAGGAAGATGGCATTCTTCACATACAATTTCAGCATTTAGCTAAATGCATTTAACTAAGTGCAGAAGTTTCTAAGATTTAACTTATATTATCTCCAACTCAATAGGGTTAAGGATAGTAAAAGATAATTCTGAGTGGAACTATGGAGTAAAAGTCGATGATATAGGGACACAGGAGCAAATAATCTGAAATGATGGGATCACTGTATTCCAAAAGCATCTCAGCAAAGCAAGATTATGCCAAAATTAGGTTATGCACATGTCACAAATTCCACACTTACATAATTATGTCTCTGTGTGATAGGATGGTGTTCTGTTGCATTTTGATGCCGATATTATAACTTTGGCCTGTTTGTCCTCCAGAGATACTTTATCCCGCACATCAAAATAATAGGAATCATGACTAATAGTAAATATGTGGTCCACCCAAACATTCACATATCATACATAAAATGCAGCAAAAGAACCATCAATTTTCAGCAATTCTCTATTCTTTAAAATAAAAAACAGAAAAGCACTGTCAGGCTTCAACGCCTACTTTATATTTAGCACTGTCAACTATCCCCCCACTCTAAAATATGACTAACACAGATGAATTACAAATGGTTGTAGAGAGATATTTGTATATCCAAATGAAAACTTTTAATATTGTGTAAAAATGAGATACTAAAAATGCATTGCCACAGCAAACACCAGCTGCCTGCAATTAGTGCAGGTTCACGTCCCACCAGGCTCAAGGTTGACTCAGTCTTCCATCCTTCCGAGGTAGGTAAAATGAGGACCCAGATTGTTGGGTGCAATAAGCTGACTTTGTAATAATGCCGCTTGGGGGGGGGGGCAAAAGCCCTAATAAGCAGGCATATACTAGAATGAAGGCTATTACTAAGCACATTGATTTGTGCTTTAGATTGTAAGCCGCCCTGAGTCTTCAGAGAAGGGCGGGATATAAATGGGATTAAAAAAAACAACAACTCATTTTTCAAGGCAGGTCTAGCACTTCTAAATTTACCAAACCATATTTAACTATATTTTACTGGGCTAAACACTTATATTCCATTTGGTCCTGTCTGTTTCCACTTTTAATTCACTCCCAGTTTTGAAACAATACACACAAGGGAAAAGAAAGAGCAAGAGTTCAATACCTAAATATGCATAAAATTAATTTATATTATGCATTTATATGAATTCATCATGTGGCTGTAAGGATAAGATTTGGCCTCCAAAGAAGCATTGCAAGTTGACAGAAGATTCTACTGTATTGAAACAAGAACCAATAAGTCATTTCCCTTGTTCTAGTAATAAACAGTTTTAATTAAAAAAGAAAGCATTGAAAATTAGACTCTAGAGAATAAAAATTAAAGATAAACAAAAAAACTATGCATGAAAGGAGTGTGTGCAGAGTAAAGTATAACTATGAAATTATATCTAGACTTGGCAGGCTGAGGTTCTGCAACAAACCATGGTTACAGTATTTTAGTTATACCTATATAACCTTTAAATTGAATGCTAGGCAGAAATACACCCAGAAGTATAACATAGGACATAAATGAACAACGAATTTAAGTCTGAATTCTCTCTATATATTTTTTTAAATAGCATATTATTGAAAATGTAGCAAGAGATGAAGAATACCTTTTATTCAATCTGTTTTTTTTTTAAAAA
Organism: Daboia siamensis; assembly: GCA_024449315.1. Lineage (NCBI taxonomy): Eukaryota > Metazoa > Chordata > Lepidosauria > Squamata > Viperidae > Daboia > Daboia siamensis. The sequence goes on from JAKJMR010000733.1 coordinate 243,326, forward strand.
AATCCAAACTCACTTTGCCTTATTATTTTAACTAAGACTACTGAACCCAGTATGAAAGGTAAGGATGTAAACAGATAGTTTTAATGTCACATTTTCCACCATACTACTTAAGGCTGAAGACATAAATAATTTTATCCTTTTAAGGAAGAAAGGAATCTTCATGGGTTTAAACTAAGTTGCAATTTTTATTATTACTTATATATAAAAAGGATAACAAGACACTATTAACAATAACTACTGCTATAAATATAGAATCCTAATCTACTTTAGCTATTTCCAAGATGGCTTCTCAACAAATGTTCATCTTAAATATACGATATAATTTGTGGATTTTCTATATCTCACAACATTTTTACTTTTATAAATAATATGATTTATACTAATTCGATGGAGTGTCCACCACATAATAAAACAAATGAATTTCTCCTCAGCAGCATTAGGCTACCAATATTTCCACAGAATCTTGCTCTTTTGTCAAAGCAATGAAAGTGTGCTGCATAGTTGTTGAGTTGTTACTGTCAGGGAGTAAATCAAAAACTCCCTATCAGAGGGCAATGAACCATGGTTCATTTGATGCATGATGAACATCAGGTAAAAATAAAAAAACCCTGAAGCATATATTCTACTATAAAACTTTTAGTTACAAAAAAACTTGTAAAAGCAAAGAAAGACTCATGACTACATGTCTATCTCACTAGACAGCACAAAGAAAAGGAAAGAAATAAACTTTTTGTCTGGACATGTGCACATCATAGTAGATCCAGACATGAAACCAAAACATGGCTGGACATGTGACAATCACCTTGGTTACAATGATAAGAGTACAATACAGCTGGCAGAAAAACAGAGTGAGACGTGCTGAGCTGACAAAACAGAAAAAAATACACAGTGACACCCCCTTCTTTTGTCAGTAAAGCAGAACTCAAATAAGACACATTTTCTTACGCAGATACTCATACTGGGCTGCAGGAAGTGGCTTGTTCAGCATATCAGCAATCTGATAATGTGTAGGCACATACTGCAATTTTACAAAACCTTGTTTGACTACTTGTCTTATATTTTGATAACGGATGTCAATGTGTCTAGACCTAGAACCTGTAAATCGTGTTTCAGATAAGCAAACCACAGATTCGTTGTCTTCCATCACAGTGATCGGTTGAATTGGCTGTGTCCAGATATCTGTGACTAAAGCATCAAACCACGTTAGAGAATTACATGCATGTGACACACAAGCATATTCAGCTTCAGTAGATGAACAAGAAACAAAATTCTGTTTTTGCACATGCCAGTACACAGGACATCCATTTAAAAACATTATGTAACCTGAAGTACTTTTATGTGATTTCTTATCGCTCGCCCAACTGGAATCTGCATAACAACATAACTCTGCAAAAGCAGTGTGTGTCAGTTCTAATAATAATTTCATGTTTTTAGTGTGTTTTAGGTATCTCAATAATTTTTAACACATGTCCAATGAAACTGTTTTGCCTTGCCTACGTGTCGTGATAGGCTATCAACACTAAGTGCAATGTCGGGTCTAGTCCAACTACTAATATCCAGCAGTGACCCAATGACTGAGCGATAAAGTGTTTGACCTTCAAACTCAGGACTTGGTTCATGTGCCAAGTTGTGAAAATCGGTTTGCATGGGTATACTCACTGTCTTAGCATCCTTCATGTTGCAGTGATGCAATATTGTTCAATTTTATCTTCTTGTGTGAGACTAAACCCCTTCTGAGTTTTGACAACTTGAACACCCAAATAAGTGTTAATATATCCTAAAGACTTCAATGTGAAAAACTTTTGTAAACCTTTAGCAAAAAACTCACTCATCTGCTTATTTGGACCAATATAAACAATATCATCAACATAAACAAGAACTATCTCATACCTATTATCAGATCTTTTAGTAAACACGCATTTGTCTGTTTTGGACTTAATAAAGCCCATTGAATTTAGTTTGTCAGAAAGACATAAGTACCACATTAAACCAGACTGTTTCAGACCATAAAGACTTTTGTGTAGAAACCAAGTATCCGCTTCCTGTTGTCAGAAACCTGGAAGACCTTTCACATAGATTTCTTCATCTAGATCAGCGTGTAGATATGCCGTTTCAACATCAAACTGGAAAACCTCTAAACCAAGGATAGTTGCAGTGGCTAAGGCAATTTTCACACTCTCAGTCCGCACTGTGGATGAATAAATATTTGTATAGTCCTCAGGATAACGTTGAGAGAAACCCTGAGCTACAAGCTACAAGCTACAAGACAAAACAGAAAAAAACGCAGTGACAGTTACTCTATTGGGCCTCTAATTTTCTGGGTGGTTAGGATTGCCCAGGCAGGGTGGGAACTTCTGCCAATGATCTAGCTTTACATAAGTAATTCATAAAGGGCAGATGGGTATTTGGAGGTGTTACCACTCAGAGTTGGAGTCTTCTGAAAAAGAGCAAAGCCCAAGGACAGTTCTCATAAATTACAGTTCCCTGGCTGTTTGGAACCAAACCTTCTGAAGACTCTGAATTTCAGTGGTAAACTGCTAACAAATATCAGTGTAATTTACCATCATTTACTAGAAGATATTTTTAATTGAAGTATAAACGTTCATTTAGATTTATAATTCTCAAAACATACCCAATAATCAGAGATAATCAACCTTGCTGATTGTATAAATCAACCAACAAAAAATAAACTGCAAAATATGAAGAAATGCTTGCCCATCTATTGTAAGTAATTTTATTTTGGTAGCTCGCTATGCCTATGTTTCTATATCTTCCCTTCCTACTTAATTACATTTACCATATTTCTACTTAGATTTGTAACAGAATGATACATATGAAATGGGAGTTTGAACTCACTTTAATTTGCCTGAATTCAATTTTTCATCATAACATCACCTTGTGTTAATCAGCCTTACCAAAATGTATTTTAAGGAAGTTGTGTGTATAGATGATAGATAGATAGATGAAAGATAGATAGATATTTTAAATTTATTAATCACATTTATTTAGCCACCCATCTAACAAGTACCAATTCTGGACAGTATAAAACAAAATATAAAAAGTATACTGGACAGTATGAAACAATCCTAAAAATATAGAATGTCATTATCGAAAAATACTAAAAAATTAAAATATAAAATGCACACGGAGAAAATAAAACATAACCACAATGGAGTCATCTAAGAATGTCTCTGGTTTCCTGGAGTCCCCATGCCAATGAAGTCTTGAAGGGCTTCTGGAATGATAGCAGGAATAGAGCTAATCTGATTTCAGGAGAGGGCAGGCACCATGACAGATGAGACATTTCTGCTAAAACTCATTAAAAGTGGCTCTTTGGAAGATGGTATCACTTTCTTTGTCAGATCTAATGGGATTGGCTGATTTAAACAGAGAGAGGCAGTCTGTCAGACAACCTAGTTCCATGACAAGAGGAGCTTTAAAGGAGGGCTTTTCAAACAGTGGTGCGAGTGCCACCTGTGGTACATTTGCATCTGGCAGCTGGTACGTGACCATCCTAGAAAAGTGGTAGTGGGGGAGGGGTATGAGCTGAACTGGTGGCAACACCGCACAACCCTGAGTGAGAGATAGCTGGAGCTGCAGGGCTGTCAGGCTCAGTGGAAGCACCAGGATCAGCACCAGGCTCCAGCTGAAGCTTGGCGCTGATCTTGGTGCTTCTGAGGCCAGAAGCACTGATCAGCTGGAATGTTGCAGCATCTCTAGGGTCTTGTGATTTACATTCAGATGCTTGACAACTGATTCATATTTATGACAGTCACAGTGTCCCAGGGTCATGTGAAGTGACCAAAACTTGCTGCAACCACCTAGCAGACAGGTGGGGGGATAAAAAATGAGGACCAAGATGATCAGGGATAATATGCTAACTCTGTAAACTGCTTAGAGAAGGCTGTAAAGCACTGTGAAGTGTATATAAGTGCTATTGCTAAGTGCTATAGATAAAATGGATCTTTAGAGATAGAACTGTGTGGTATGTAGTAAGTGTATTTCCATTAAGCTCCCTGTCCTCAGCTCAAAGAAAAAAGAGTGGGAAAACTCTTGTCAGTTTTAAGTAACTGTCACTAAAATTAAGTCATTTTTCTGAGTAAATCTGAAAAACTGAATTAATTTCCAATTCATTTGGATATTTGAATTACAATAGCCATTAAATATAACAACATAAATATTTCTATATTGGTCTGAATAAGCATATACATATACTTACTGTATGCCCTAGTCACCTCCGTATTAGACTACTGTAATGCTTAAGGGCTACCCTTGAAAACTATTCAAATATTTATACTCCAGAAGAACCCATATTACACAAGTTACATAGGCTGCCTGTTTGCTTCCAGGTCAAATTCAAGGAGCTAGCTTTATCCTAAACCTAAACTCTGAGTAATATTGAATTTCATCCTCTAAATTAGCTAATTAATACATTTCATTTCTCCTTTATACTTGTGACACACTTACTGTATCCTCTCTACAAAGCAAGTTTATTTAAAATGAAGTATTCAGACTTGTCTTACATTGTGAAAAAGAAACTTGCATTTATTATTCTTATATAAATATAGTGGTCTTTACCAAAAAGCTCTAATTGGAAAATAATATCTTTATAGAGCAAATCAAAAATTTTCAATATCAAGATTTTTTAAATGATTTCCTGCAATGAGGGAACAAAGAAAAGCTGTCAAAAACTGAGCCAACAGAACAGAATAACAGAGTTAGAGGGGACTTTAGTCCAGTCCCTTGCTTAGCAGTAGACTCTATACCTATTTCAGACAAATGGCTGTTCAATCTCTTTTTAAAAACTTCCTGCGATGGAGCATCTACAACTTTTGAAGGCAAGTTGTTCCACTGAATAAATTGTTCTATCAGGAAATTTCTCATTTCTAGGTTAGTTCTTTCATTTATTAGCTTTTATCCATTAGTTCTTGTTCTGTCTTTGGGTGTTTGGAGAATAGGTTGACCCCTTAGATATTGTAACACTATTATCATGTCACCCATAGTCATTTTGATTAAACTAGACATAACCAATTCCTTCCACCATTCTTCATATGTTTTAATCTTCAGTCCATCTTTGTTGCTCTTCTCTGACTCTTTCTAGGTCTCAACATCTTTTTTATATTATGGTGACCAACACTGGATACAATATTCCAAGTGTGGTCTTACCAAGGCATTATAAAGTGGTACTAACATTTCATGTGATCTTGATTCTATCCATCTGTTAATGCTGCCTAGGATTCATTTGACTTTTTTTTTGTGGCTGCAGCACATTATTGGCTCATATTTAACTGGTTTTTCATTAGCATTCCAAGATCCCTCTCACAATTATTAATATATAGCCTCAAATGCATGTCTGCATTTTCTGAATAGCACAGTGCCTGATCCTAATTTATAAGATTCTATCAAGTTTAAATGGTTAGTGTTGTGATTCACTGATTTAAATTTATGAAGTTTCAAGACTCCTTGAAGATTCCAATGCTTAAGATCTGTACTTAATGATTTTTAGAATATTTTCAACTCCTTGTCATACTTAGAATTTTGACTAGCTTCTTTAGACCAGCAGCCCTCAACCTTCTGTGCCCCAAGGACAAGTTCCATGGAGGGAGATTTTTCTGTGGACCAGAGGGGGCATGGTTTTTCATGCTATTGCATCCCATAGATGGAGCTTTGTTTGTTTGCACTGCCCAGTTGCTGGCATGCCTCAGACCAGTGCTTGTCCATGGACTAGAGGTTGGGAACCCCTGTTTTAGACTATGCAGCACGAAGCTTTGTCATCTGAAATTTTAGTTAAATGGATTCTGAATTTTACAGTGGCCTCTTTGAGACTTTGGAGTGGTTTAAAGTCATTTTTGTAAAAGTGTATTGATTTGAATCTTAGGAACTCTGGTTTCATAACCTAGGATTTAGTTTCATTCAGGTTCAAGGGAGCCAATTCAGAATAGAAATGATGTGTCCTTGACACCAATCTTCAAAGTTGTTGAAGCACAATACCTCCCTAGCATCAGGGTGGTCTGGCCAGAAAATAGTTTCCACAGTGTCCAAGAAAGTTTCATGTGGAAGAACTCATATCCTATTGGCTAATATGCCTGTTAATATATTTAGAAAAGTAGACAAATTTTGTATAATTGTGATTGTTATTGGGACTTAATAGTGTAGACTTTTTCATTATTAAAGCTTAAATTATTAATGTCTTCTTAGTTATTTAATCCTCTAACGTCACTAGCAAGATTAATCAATGTTATTACATCCTTACAGTGTTTTTAAATTTGTGTTATTTTTTGAAGTGGTGCTTTTACATTAGCTTTAACAAACATAAGTAAAACTTAACTAATTTAACTGCAGATTTAGCATAACATTGTAATGTTGCCTCTTCAAAAAAATATTCTGAGAAACAAAGCAAATATTAAAGATGTTTCTTAAAAATAATATATTTAGAAATATATTATGATTCAGTCTGGATGGCAAAATAATTTCATAAATTGGAATGATACTAAATTAATTCTTTGAAATTAAAAAAAAAATAATGTACCCAAAAGCAAAAATTATTTTGAAAGAAACTGCTGTCCCATTAATTACTGTGGGACATATATGGACCCAAAGAGAAAACCCCGAACTGAACAATTTTCTTTCTAACAAGTTTTCTTTTATTCAGTTAAAATTGGAAAAAGCATATTGAGGCTGTCACACATGGCTCAGGATTCCTGACTTCTATGACAACCATAAAATTATTCCAGTATGTATTAAGTTTAATATACATAATAAGCCTATATTGCATTTGACTGGTATGGAACAGTTTAATAAGAATAATTGAATGAATAACTTATTATAACTTTCAAGTCATGGACAAATAATTATATGATGAATTAAAATGAGATTTCATAGCCTTCAGAGGTTTGGTGAATTAAATAGGGTCCCCTTTGAATGATTGATTGATTAGATGGTTCACAGGCTTTCCTGAGGCTGTCTCTAAATAAGTTATTAGCTATCTTACAGAAGCCTTCAGTTAGAAAACTGCCCTGAATAGTTGACCTGATTGTTCCTATATACTTTCCACATCAACAGGAGTCCAAATTGTTTCTTAGTTGTTGTTGTATTTTAGTTGTTGTGGGCAATGAAGCAATCAAAATAAAGTAATAAAAAAGAAATAAAGAAATAAAGCAAAACAGGAGAAAGCAGAAGTATTGCTATAAGATCAATTTGTTTTTTAAAAAATAGGACATATTTAATGGTCTAGATTTGACCTGTTGATAAAAATAGCAAATCAAACAAAAACAATGTATTGCTATTTGTTTAGTTTCTTTTTTTTTAAAAAAAAGTTAATCAGAAGAGACTACTGTATACTTCATCCACCTTTTGGTACAGCATAGTAGAGCATATATTAAGAAACTTCCTGTTTCCCAGTGTCTTCAATCCAAAGGTAAGGGAAGTGGCAATTGGAAGGGAAGAATAAGAATAGAACAATGTGACAAGAGTTAAATTTTGTAAGCTGTGTGAAGACACCTAGGTGTGAGTTGGGCAATTATATAAATTTGTTTAATAAATAACTAAAATTAATGAATCATAATCAGAATAGAGCTGGAAGGGACCTTGGAAGTCTTCTAGTCCAGCCCCCTATTCAAGCAGGAAATCCTTTATCATTTTAGAAAAGTAACTGTCCAGTCTCTTCTTAAAAACCTCCAGTGATGAACCATCTATAACTTCTGAAGGCAGGTTGTTCCACTGGTTGATTGTCCTCACTGTTAGGAAGTTTCTCCTTAATTCCAAGTTGCTTCTCTCTTTGATTAGTTTCTATCCATTGTTTCTTGTCCTGCCCTCTGGTGCTTTGGAAAATAAATTGCCTCCTCCTCTTTGTGGCCCCCCCCCCCAGTCCTCCTTTTCTCTAAACTGGCCATTCACAAATCCTGCAACCATTCTTCATATGTTTTAATCTCTAGGTCTTTAATCATCGTGATAGCTAGGTGAAATATAGATGCAGAATTTGATTTGGATCTGACAGACTTTAAGTTCATTTTTAACATCCACTGTACTGTAGTGTATGCTCTCAAAGCATACACTGAATGTCAGCACAGCAGGAGGCTGGAAAGCTCCAGGCTATAACCACTTTTGGCGGGAAAGCCTGAATAGAACAAGCCGTTGACAGCCCCAGGGCATGGTCAGCTCTGGCAGGAAGCCAGGGTTTAAATCCATTGGCCACCTGCACTGGCGGGAAGCCCAGGTTCAAATCTATTGGTCACTGGACTTCTATTCATACTTTTGCCTAGAACAGATATGTTTTCAAATAAATAATGTAGAAGCCAAATAAAGAAAAGAAGAAACTTTTTGTTTCCCTGCTTATCTACAAATAGTTTTACATACTGTTGAGCAGTAAAGGAAATCTAAATGAATTGTGTGTCCTCTGTTACTAATTTGCATATTTGGAGACAGTAGAGACAGGAATGTAAAAAAGCAACATATTACGTAGGTCAAGTTTGACTCTGGTAGGTATGTCAACAAAATTATTGCAAATAGTTTGTCATTCCTTTCTTCTGGGATTCTTAAAAAACCTCATAATCTAGTTTAATCCTAGATTTCCCAGTTACTTGCAGATGAAAACATTGTTTAGTTGTTTACCCCTAAGAAAGCCACAGTAATCTAAGTGTTCCCACTTGCTATCATTTGCTTTGTTTTAAGGTTGGTTGAAGTTTCATACAAGTTCTTTTTTTCTTTTTTTATTGAAAAGTTTTTCAATACATTTTATTTATTACATCCCATCCCCCAACCCTTCCCTCCCTTCCCAACCCTATCCCACCCTCTCACCCTCCCCCCTCCCCGACTTCCCAGAGCTAGATACAAGGTATAAAAATAAAGTAAACAATCAAAAACTCCCATATACTAATAACAATAAACTATTAAATCTCTCGCACTTTAGCTCTTATAATTTGACTACAAGCAATATACTTATTCAAATGCTAGATGAAACTTTTTAGTCCCATATTTATTCTGGATGTAATCAATCCATTTCTTCCACTCCGCAATATATCGTTGTTGCGAATGGTCTTTCAAATATGCTGAAATCTTCGCCATTTCCGCCAGGTTGGAAACTTTTAAAGTCCATTCCTCTATAGTCGGCAGTTCTTCCTTCTTCCAGTATTGCCCTATTAAAAGTCTCGCTGCCGTAATTAAGTTCAACATCAGATTAATGTCCAGCACAGTAGTATCAGTAATAATGCCCAGTAAAAACAATTGCGGACAAAACTTTATCCTTTTCTTGAATATCTTCTGCATATTCCACCAAATTTTAATCCAAAATGCTTTGATCTTTTTACAAGTCCACCATATATGAAAGTACGTTGCATCTTCACCGCCACATCTCCAACATTTAGGCTGATAATTCAGATAAATACTTGCTAACTTTTTAGGATCTAAATGCCACCTATAAAACATTTTATAAAAATTCTCTCTTAAATTTTGAGCTTGCGTAAATTTCACATTTCTCACCCAGATCTTTTCCCAAGTGTCCATTGTGATGACTTCCTGTATATTCTGTGCCCATTTTATCATACAATCCTTAACAATTTCTGTTTCTGAGTCAATCTCTATCAATGCAAGATATACCCGTTTGATATGTGCTGGTCCCTGATTTCTAATTTGCTTTACCAAATTTTCGTCATCCATTAAAAAACCAATTTTCTGGTCCTCTTTCCACCTGGCTTGTAATTGCCCGTATTGAAACCAAGTTTGAACAATCTTTTTTTCTCGTAAAAGATTATATGACTTCAAACACCATACATTCCTCTCCAAACTCAAAATTTCCTTATATGTAAATGTTTAAATCCAACATTTATATTCTCTATTGCGTGTTTGGATATTGCCCATAAAGGTATCTTGTAATTTAACTTTTGTCTATGCTTTTTCCAAACTCGCAACAAAGCATACCTCAAAATATGCATTTTAAACACATTGTCTACCTTCTTATCATACAATAAATATGCATGCCAACCAAATAACAAATCATGCCCTTCAAGATTTAATAGTCTCCCCTGTGTCAAATTAATCCAATCACTTATAGCTGATAATGCAGCAGCTTCATAATATAATTTAAGATTGGGCATTTTTAGACCACCTCTTTCACGCGTATCCTGCATAATTTTAAATTTAACCCGTGGCTTTTTCCCTGCCCAAACAAATTTATTAATACCCTTCTGCCATTCCTCCAAATTTGAATCCTTTTTGAGAATGGGTATCATTTGAAACAAAAATAAAAATTTTGGCAGAACATTCATTTTTACTGCTGCAATTCTTCCCAATAATGATAATTGTAATTTTTTCCAACTATCCAAATCTTTTTGCACTTTGTTCCATAACTTTTCATAATTATTTTTATATAATTTTACATTTGAGGGTGTTAAGTATACCCCCAAATATTTAACCCTTTCAACAATTTCAAATCCAGTTAACCTTTCTAAAGCTACCTTTTGTAATACTGTCATATTTTTAGATAACATTTTAGTTTTTTGTATATTAACCTTAAATCCAGAAACTTTCCCATATTGCGATATTAACTCCATCAGTTCCATAACAGAATTTTCTGGGTGTGTCAACGTAATAACCAGATCATCCGCAAATGCCCTCAATCTATAATCCTGATCTCTTATTTGAATTCCCTTAATTATTTCCGAATTCCGTATTTTAATCAGTAATATCTCCAACGTTAAGACAAATAATAAAGGTGATAACGGGCAACCCTGCCTCGTACCCTTTTCAATATTACACATTTCAGTCAAACTATTATTAACAATTATTTGAGCTGTTTGCTTCTGATATAATGCCCTAATTGGTTGTAGAAATTCATCCCCAAAATTCATTTTGTCTAATACTTTCAACAAAAATTTCCAATCCAATTGATCAAAGGCTTTTTCAGCATCCAAAAAGATCAATGCTGCAGGGATCTGGTTATTCCTTTCCAGAAATTCCAACAAATCAACTATATGTCTCACATTATTTTTCATTTGTCTATCACTTATAAACCCAGTTTGATCACCATGAATTACCTGTTGCAATACCCTCATCAGTCTACTAGCTAAAACCTTAGCAAATATCTTGTAGTCCGTATTCAAAAGTGATATTGGCCTGTAATTTCTTGCTTGAGTAACGTCCTGATCTTCTTTCGGAATTAAAGAAATAAAAGCAGTTTTCCAAGACGGAGGCACTCCTCCCCCTTTTTGAATTGTCTGAAACAGTTCCTTTAATGGCTTTATCATCTCAAACTGGAGATTTTTATAATACACAGCAGTCAAACCATCCGTGTCTGGCGCTTTACCTGCTTTTAACTGTTTAATTGCCAAAAATATTTCTTCCTCAGTTATCAACTGATTCATCTCTTCTTTTTGCTCTTGCGTAAGAACCGGGATGTTAACGTTTTTTAAATATAAATCAATGTCTATTTCGTTAATCTTATCTCTAGCATATAATTTAGAATAAAAATCAACAAAGGTTTCCTTGATAAGATTCTGTTGATACACAACCTTTCCCTTATGTTCTATTTTATCTATATTAGAAACCCTTTGTTTCTTCCTTAACATATAAGCTAGCCATCTACCTGGTTTATTGGCATTGCAAAAAGTATTATGCCTTGCAAACCGTAGATTAGTTGCCACCTGATCAGCCATTAACTTGTCAAATTGTCCTCTTAATAACTTAATAGCCTCTTTAATCTTCACATCCGATGGATTCAAAATTAAAGCCTTTTCTTTTTCCTTAATCTCTATCTCTAATTCTTTCCTCCTAAATTCCAAGTTACGTCTATATTTATTATTAAGATATATCAACACACCTCTCATATACGCCTTACTAGCATCCCATACCATTTCCATAGAAGTACCCTTATGCATATTTGTTTCAAAAAAAACCTTCATCTTTTTTACACTCTTCCACATTTTTCTGATTTCTGAACAAATTCTCATTTAAACGCTAGGAACGTCTTTCTCTAATGTCTTTTCCAATCTCTAACCAAACTGGACTGTGATCAGACATAATCCTTGAACAAATCTTTATCTTCTTAGTTCTAAAAAAAAGATCATTAGTCAATAATATAAAATCAATCCTAGAAAAAGATTGATGTCTGTCAGAAAAAAAAGTATAATCCCTTTCTTGTGAGTTCCTCTCCCTCCAAACATCACGTAGTTCCATATCATCCATCATCTCAAAAAAAGACTTAGGCAATTTAGCATGACTTGGGGTACTTCTATAAGATCCACTCTTATCCATTTGTACATTCAAAACACCATTCCAGTCTCCCATAAAAATAAAAGATTTGTAATCCAATTGGGTAATCTTGCTGTGTAATAAACTATAAAAATCAGCTTGCTGTTGATTAGGAGCATATAGTCCAACCAAAAGAGTTTTTTTGCCATCTATTAACAAATCCACAATAACATATCTTCCTTGTTGATCTGCTTCGATTAACTCTGCTGTAATTGTATTCTTAACATAAATAACCACTCCATTTTTCTTATTTGTTGCAGAAGCAATAAATTGTGTGCCTAATCTTGAATTTAATAAATACTTTTGGTCCATAGCTCTAATATGTGTTTCTTGTAAGCAAATAACATCAGTCTTAAATTGCTTTAAATATTGAAAGATTTTCTTTCTCTTCTGTGGTGAATTTAATCCATTGACATTCCAAGTTAAAAACTTAGTCACCATTTCTGGCAACCCGAAGCTTCTGGAGCGCGTCATCCAAAATCCCCTTCACATTTTTAGGCCGCACTCCTCCCACAGCTTCGCTATAGGTACACTTTGGAAGTTCCACAACATTCTGCTGATCCTGCTCTTGCTCACGTCTGATTCGTCTCGAAGCAGCACGCGTAATCCTCTGGTCTCTTATTTTTTCTGATACTGTTGAAATTTGATCCACTCCTGCTGCTTTCTCATCTGTCTGTATTCCTTCGGCATCTTGAGACTTTCCCTCCTTTGATGATTCCAAAAGTGGTATGGGGATTGCTTTTAAAACATTGCTATAAAAATCACGTGCCTGCATCACTGTAGCAAGACGGTATCTTGTGTCTTCATACATTACCACCATACCCACTGGGATCTCCCATCTAAACTTGATATCACGTCGCTTAAGCTCCTGTGCCAGAAATGCAAATTCCTTTCGTTTCCTTAAAATTTTTGGAGGGATCTCTTTTAAAACCAAGACTTCTTGCTCTGCAATCACAAGCTTAGTATTGTAAGAGACTTGAATAACTTAATTCCTGGTTGCTCTCTTTGTAAAATAAACAACCACATCTCTGGGTAATTTCCTTTGTCTCGCAATCCAGGAATTAACACGGAAGATTTTATCTATTTCTTCTGCAATTCCTTCAGCTGGCCTTCCCAAAACATCTTCCAGAGCAACAGAAACTATTTTCTTCAAGTCTTCCTTGAGATTCTCCTTAAGACCTCTAATTCTCACAGCAAATTCCATTTCATGGTATTGTACCAGTGTCAGGTCATAATCAATTTTATCCACCGCAGTCTCAGTCTCTAATATCTTTGCATCCAATTTAATATTATTTTGACTGAGGTCCTCCACTCTTTCGTCCAAGCGTTCAATACATATCGCCATGCCTTGAAATGCAAGCAAAATGTCCTCCCTTATTACTGTAAACTTCTCCTCCAACTTTTCATCCATAATTTCAGCTAATTTTTCTGTCAGCTTCTCATCCAACTTTTCATCTATCATCTCAGCTAATTGCTGTGAATGCTTTTCCAGAACATCTTGCAAAACTTTAACTGTTAAAACAGGCAAAGGTGAGGGTGCAGGAGGTGCTAAAACTTGCACTGAAGATTGCGGCAGGGGGGAAGCCCCCGCACTTTTAGTAAGTTTAGAAGATTTAGCCGCCATCTTTTCCACTATTGCAACTACGCACTTTCACTTTCAGGATCTTCAATGTGGATTGAGCCAAAGATCAAAAGTTCACTTACTCCTTATTCTCTTGCATCGCTCTGCCTGCTTTCATTGTCTTCCAAAATCCATTCTTGTAAGCAGGGATGGTTGCGTTCGCCTTGTTCTGCTCCAAAAGACACGGAGCAGAAACGCTGCGCAGCCCGGAGAAATCCAAGCTTCGGGGGGGCTCAATCCTTCAGCCCCCAGAACTTTAAGCCCTGGCGGCCCCTGAGAGCCCTTCCCCTACTTGGATACTCACCCCCTCCTCTTCTCCCGAGGAGGGGGCTTCCGAACCGCCGAAACAGCTGATCGGCGCTGTTTTCGGCGGTTCTACAAAGCCGCGAAGCTGACAATCTGAAAGCAGCTGTTGTCGGCGGCGCCTTGCCACCCGGAAGTCAAGTTTCATACAAGTTCTGTTCAGACACCAATATCCATCTGAAGAAGCAATGATTCTTTGTACTATCATTGCTACTTACCATTCTCATGAGAAATCTGACCCTAGTTAAATTTATGTATCTTCAATCAATGAGCAGTTTATTCAAATCAGTGGAAATGTGCACTTATTGCAAGAGATAAATGTATCTGGACCGAGATGCTTTATGTACGGTCACTCATGCGGTCGTCACCTCCCGGGTAGATTACTGCAATGCTCTCTACATGGGGCTGCCCTTGAAGACCACCTGGAGGCTTCAGCTGGTGCAGAATGCGGCCACGCGGGTTGTGATGGGAGCATTCCGATACTCCCATATTACACCCCTCCTGCGTGAGCTGCATTGGGTACTGGCTGCCCTCCAAGTGATATTCAAGGTTCTGGTTCTTACCTATAAAGCCCTACATGGCTTAGGCCCGGGATATTTTCAGGACCGGCTGCTGCCAAGAACATTTTCCCATCACCCTGTGCACTCACACAGAGAGGGCCTCCTCAGGGTGCTGTCGGCCAGACAATGTCAGCCGGTGACCCTCAGGGGGAGGGCCTTCTCTGTTGGGGCACCTGCTTAGTGGAATCAACTCCCCCGGGAGCTCCGAATGGCCCCAGACCTTCAGTCCTTTTGCTGTGACCTTAAGACATATCTTTTCCAACAGGCCGACCTGGACTGATGATAATGGGGTTTTTAATTATGATTTTAAATGTTTTTATTGGTTTTAGTGGGACTTTGACACAATTTAATTCTTTTTTAATATTTGTATTTATTTGTATTTTATTGTTGTTAGCCGCCCTGAGTCCTTCGGGAGATAGGGCAGCATAGAAGTCTCATTATAAATAAATAAATAAATAAATAAATAAATAAATTTATAAGGCAACAGAGAAAGAAAATATCTCAATATGTTTTAAGTTCAGGTACAATAGTGAATGTTGCTAATTATGGTCAAAATTAATCTCATTAATTTTTATGGAATGACAATATTCATGCATTCACAAAATTATGAATTCTTAAACTCTACATGTATGTTGGATGTTTTATTCAGACTTACTGAATAAAGTCCTCTTTATTCTCTTACTATAAAGAGAATAGTCCTCTTCTCTTACTATAATAGATTTATTTTATAGCTCTAATTTGTATCAAAACTCAAATGGATTAAAATATGGTTTTATTCTTGAATATATGCCATAAGAGTAGATAATAATGTTCCTAATGGATTCAAAATCCACCCATGATCATTGAGTAAATTGTCAACACACATCAAACATTAGGAAAGGGTATCTACATCAAAGACTTGTTTTCACACAGGTTTCAGTTCCCATTTTTTTCCTGGAAATTAATCTGTGTTGTTACTGTCTCTTTGATGCATGTCTTTTCATATACTACACAAGCAGTAACAAAAGTATCTTTTAACATTAAGACATTTACTCAGAACTATTTAGCTTTAGCAATTTTTAGTGTAGTTTCTTGTGATTTCTTGTGCTTGGCTGTTTTTAATCTGGTTTGGGTTACCTTTAACTGCTGCTGTCTTGAACTATTTGTTTGTATGATGGCTGTTTGTTATCTATGCTTTAATCTTTTACTGTTTTAATCTTGTAAACTGCTTTGAGTGTCCCCGAAAGAAAAATGGGAGTAAAAATAATAAATCAAATCAAAAGAATAAGACAGACAAATAAATTGAGAACTCAGGAAAATCTAGTTTAGTAGTATTTATTCTGAAAATAAGTTCTGCCAACTTCCACCTGCAAATAATTTGAGGAGCTAATGAGAAGAGCTATGCTGCCATCTATTGGCTTCGGAGCTGTGTTCTAGTTTTTATTCTTTTGAAAAAAGATTGAATGGAACTGTTGCATGTCTGTCTACCTAGTCATCCACAATACAGACATGTAGTGTGTAATTTAGTATTCTCTATTTGATATATAGAATATCAAACACAGAGAGAATAACTATTGGTATTAAAGATGCAATTCTAGGAATTGAATTCAATATAATTTACTTCTGCATATGTATCAAAAGTTCCCACTGAAAGTGAAACACACTACTTGCACCTATAGGGATGATGTTATTTTTAGAAAGAAAATATACTGTTTAAAAATGCTAATGTATTTCAACTGCAGGAAGAATTCAAACGTTGCTTGTTCATCTTCTCAAGATCACCACGGTCGTTGAAACTATTGTTGGGAGGGACCTTGGAGGTCTTCTAGTCCAATCTCATGCACAAGCAGGAGACCCTATACCATTTCAGACAAATGGTAGTATTTCATACACATATATGTTGTTACACCAACAATAGTTTTCTGATCCTAGCAACTGAATGCACTATATTCAAGTGTACATATACACCATTTGCAGTAATATGTCTGTGAATCTATGCATGGCAAACATACCACATCTGGGGCAAAAAAAAAAAAAAAATGAAAGAAACTGTTTAGGCTTTCCCTCAAAGCTAGGACAAAGTAATATCATATCATTTCACTTTTCCAGGGAATCCCATTCCAGATCACAGATTGCCCGTCTTTGAAATGAAATTTACTGAGTGAGATATTTCTGAACTCATATATATCAGAAGGTTTCACGCTATCTCTAAAAATATCAACTTATACTCCAAGTCAGGCAATGGCAAACAAATGCTATGTTTTTAACACAATACAATTATTATTTTATGAGATACTTGTGTAGTATATGCCTTTAAAGCATACACGGAAATGTCAGCACAGCAGGGGGCTGGACAGCTCCAGGCTTTGGCGGGAAAGCCTGAATAGAGCGAGTTGTTGACAGCCCCAGAGCATGGTCAGCTCTGGCGGGAAGCCAGGGTTTAAATCCATTGGCCACCTGCACTGGCGGGAAGCCCAGGTTCAAATCTATTGGTCACCATTCACCTGGGCAGGTATAAAAAGACGCCAGGTAATCCCTTTGCCCCAGCTTCATTTCTGACTCAATAAAGAAATACTACCCAGCTCAAGTGTCTGTCTCTCCGTTCAACCACGTGACATTGCAACTTGTAATTAGTATCTTATGTAATTAGTGTCTGCATAACTATCTAGTCTTCACTTTGGTTCACCCCAATTTAAATGTTACTTATATGCATCTCATGACGTTAGCTGAAGCTCAAGAAAGCTTATGCCTTTTAATAAAATGTGTTAAGCTAAAAAGGTCCTATTTTTCCCCCATCTGATTTTTGAAAACAAAATTAGAATGTTCTCAGAACAATGTTTGTAGTTCAGTCACTAACTTTGGAATATCACTAATTCCATAAATACTGTTCATAGATTAACTCACAATATAGAAATCATTTATATTTTGCAATCCAATAGTAAACTGGTTTGCATAAAAATTTGGAACAGCATAGTTGGTCAGACTCTTTTTAAAATGTAAAGTCCTGGCAGAAGAATCCTTCCACCGAATGGCTTTCAAGGTAGCTATTTTTTCTAGGTAGTAAGGAAGCACCTCATATCATGACTTATGCTAATCACAAGGGTCACCCAGTCCTTTAGAGGACAGAAGTCGCCAAAGTTGAAGAACTGGTGAAAATTGTCATTCTGCCCCTTTCTAAACTGCTAATAAAATACAATTCTACTTCCATTCATTGATTTATTTATATAAATAGAAATTGGGTAATCATAGGTATACTGTGTTAAGAAAGCTCCTAAACCAGAATCAACAAATAACAAGCTTTGATTCACCTTTATTTCAAGAAGTCTACTATGTGTCTTGTCTAGATTAAATAAATTGAGTTCTTTGAAGGAAGAATTTGATTAAAAAGTAAAATAAATAAGGATACAGCTCAAATAGTCATGTACTGATGTTTTTACTAGGTTATACATTATTAAAGTACATTGGAACATGTATTTTAGGACTGTGCCATATAAAACCAACAGAAAAAAATAACACAACTTGTAAAGTTGTCATCATAGTCAAACATTTTTTATTGAAAAGGAGAGGACTGTGACAACCTGGATATGAAAATGAAATTGTATTGAAATAAAACAATAAAATAAATAAAGCAATGGCTTCACTTGCTTGTGAAAATAAATACTCATTCAACTGCAAGTACTATTTGCATATGGAAATATAGATAAGTGAAATGACAAGTGACCTTACTACATAGGCAAAAGATGTGAGATGCATACTTTTGTGGATTTTAACAACTGCATAATATCCAAGGCAAGTTTTTCTTTGATGTAATTTTTTCCCTTCTCCTTCTAATATTGTGATTTGTTAATATGCAGCAAGATAGGAGAATCTTATTTGAAACACTTCATTGTATTTTATATTAAATTTCAGGAAATTCTAAACTCTTTAATGCATAGAAATGTGGTTGAATTTGCATTTTCTGCTTTGTAATCAGCCATGTTATTGTCTGTTACTCTCAGCTGAATCTTCTGTCAGAAGCAATACTCTCATCAATCTATCAGGAGACCCAAGCAAGAAGTTTTCCTCATCCAAAGTTCCTATTAGCTTTGCTGCCTGGAGACTACAGCATATTTAAGAGTAGACAGTCACTCAAGCTTCTTGCAATGTCAGATGTCAGTGGTAGGTTCTTTTATTTATCTTTGTTATATTGTCCTTTAGTGTACAACCTTACCCAAATTATGGTAGAAAAATTAGTTTCTGTCTGGATCATTAGGAATTATTAATTTTTAACTGTTTAATTTATACCTTTCCACCTTAAGTTTATCATATTTGTAATTACAATTTGAAGTCATTGTGAATTATCATTTATGAACAAAGCATATCTTTCACAATGTACAATAATTTAAACACACACATAATAATTTGCACTTTTTCTTTTATGAACTGAACATACTCACAAAAAGATACTAATATTGTTTCTGTCCAAATTCATGTTTCGTAAACTGGTCAGAAATATTTGATCTGATGTACAGCTTGTTCTACAAACTAAGCACTACTAACTCATAGTTTGTCTTGGGATTTTTTTTAGCTTAACATTTTTTAGCTTAACATTTTTTTAGCTTAACATTGAATGAAGAAAAAGGGAAATAATGACATTCAACAAGGACAGTTTACCTGATAAATTCAATCTGTTCAGAAATTTTTCTTACAGATCATTTACTCCTGAATGTGATTACTCAACAAAACTGGAAAACCTTTGAGACACATTCATGTTTTCTCTTGAAAATGTAGAAAGCTCAAAGTTAGTATAAGTCAACATTTTTCTCCAAACTTGACATCTTCAATATCATTTAAAACACTTAGACTTTTACTTGAAATTTTCTGTAATAATTTATACTTTAAGTACCACTTTAAAATACAATTGGGAAATACAAATGCTGAAATCCTCAGTGGATTCTTCCTTTTAAAAAATGCATCCATTACATCTGGATCAGATTTATTTTGTTACATTGGCAGAGTAAAACATACCTCTTTTGTGCATAATATCTTTTTTTCTTGCATTAGGAAACAGTATAATGAATTTTATATGATAGATCTATATATTAATTATGCAGTTCTCTCTGCAATTCTGTAATGACACTATGCAATGAAATTTTTTTTTAAAAGCTTGGGACACAGGGGACTTCTTGTCTGTTATCAGCTATTGGTCATCAGCTACTGCAATGCTCTCTACATGGGGCTGCCCTTGAGGACCACTCGGAGGCTCCAACTGGTACAGAATGCAGCCGCGAGAGTCGTGTTGGGAGTCTCCTGATACTCCCATGTTACACCTCTACTCCGTGAGCTGCATGGGCTCCCAGTTGTCTTCCGGGTGAAATTCAAGATATTGGTAATGGTATTCAAGGCCCTACATGGCATGGGTCCGGAGTACCTTAGGGAACACCTGCTGCTGGCATCAACTTCCCTCTGCCCTGTGCGTTCCCACAGAGAGGGCCTCCTCAGGGTGCCACCAATCAGAGAATGTCGTTTGGTGGCCCCCAGGGGGAGGTCCATCTTTGTGGGCGCTCCGGACTTATGGAATTGGTTGCCGGTTGAGCTCCGGACGGCACCTGACCTACGCTCCTTCTGACGCGATCTGAAGATTTACTTGTTCGAACAAGCCGGCTTGGCCTGATGGGGGATGGGTTGGGATTTTACTGTTTTTATATATGTATTTATTGTTTTTAGTTGGGCATCAATGTTTAATTCTTTTTAACTTTTGTATCTTTGTATTTTTATATGTTTGCCCTGTTCACCGCCCTGAGTCCTTCGGGAATAGGGTGGTATACAAATAAAATTATTATTATTATTATTATTATTATTATTATTATTATTATTATTAT
>JAKJMR010000733.1:263902-281405 GCA_024449315.1 Daboia siamensis
TATTATTATTATTATTATTATTATTATTATTATTATTATTATTATTAACCTTTTCTTTCTTTTACAGTGGATTAGGAGAGATTAACCCACCATTTTCTCCTTTTTAAATATAAAATCAGACAAAAGTAAATTTGATATCTGACTTAAAATTAGTACTTGTATTATTAAGTCTTGTCATCACTGTACATTTCTTAAAATGGGAATGTCAAAAGCTCATAAGTTGAGGAAACATGGAATTTATTTAGCCATTTATAAAGCTACCTTTTAAAAGCATTTAAAGGGACCCTTACAGAAAAACAAAATATTACCACCCCCACACCCTAACAAGGAAGTTGTAATAATCAATATACTTTGAAGGAAAATATTCTTTGCAAGAGTTTTTTTTTCCCCTTCTTTTTGTGGAATGTAGGTTTATCAAGAATATACTTTGAAATATAGTTTAAAACAACAATGTTTTATCTTATTTTTATCTAGATCTAGTCTGCAGCTACACTAAGGTCATTTATTGCTTTCTTGATATGTATAAAATTTCAGGGGACTGCAATAGATAATTTAAATCAAGGGCAACCCTCCTTATTTTTAAGAATGGTTTCCACATATTTTGAAGTCAGGAAACCATTCAAACTATAGTATAGATCATAGTATATATATATATAAAAGCAGCAAATAAGATCCTCCCCCCCCCCATCCAAAAAGAAACCCCCACAAACATGCCCAGAAAAGAGATCCCTCCTAGTTTTCATATGACCCCATTTCTCTATGGTAGTGTGCTTGCTTCTGCACAGAAGTTAAGTAATCTTAGACCTGTTGACTTGAATCAATGGAGATAGGGATGTTATCTAAATTAGCTTATAGGTAATTCTTGATCTATAGGGATTAAAGATTTTGCAAAAGGAAACAACATTGTGTAAAATGTTGCTTGTATGAATTATTATATTATTGTACAAAATCATGTACCAGTGGAACACTTACTTTGTAGAAACATATAAAAGAAGATCAGTGGTTTGTATCTCAGATTGAAACAGCAATTTCTCAAATGTCCATAAATATATTTCTTGAGAAAATAGAGTTCTTTCCATTTAAGGATATTGGACATTTGTAAAAAGAATACTGTATATGTGTCAGTTTCTTAAATAATTGCCTTAATCAAATAACAGCTTTAAGATGTAACAAGTCACAGACAAATGCATGTGTACAAACAGAGAATATAGCATAGGTTTACATTACTGAATGCTTCACTCTAGTCCTAGTCTTGCTTTTATACTGTTGTCTAACTGCTTGTAAGTCTGTAGTTTGTTGGCAGCACTTTCAACCAATCACATTTTTACACAAAGTACCAACAGCTGAGTGCAGATGCAGAGGTTGCAAACCAATCAGTGTTATTTTCTTCTGCTTCAAACTTGTCAATCCCTCCAGCTTCCTGCAGTCTATATCAGGGCTTTTAAACCAGTGGGACATGTACCACCAATAGTATATTGGTACCTGGCAGGTGTTATGTGACCCTGCCTAACCTAGACAAGCATAATGGGTGGTGGAAATGAGCTAAAGTGGCACAGCACAGGACTTGCCATGAGAGAGTCCTCAGGAGCTGCAGGGCTTCTGGGGTGAGACAAAATGCCCCAAGATTGGCACTTCCTGCACACCTGGAAGAGAAAGGAGGAGTGGGAGGAGAGGCTATAAAAAGAGCCAGTTTTGGCAGGAGAGGGAGAGAAAAAAAGATGGGGACACAGTGAGCAGAGTAAGAGTCCACATTACCTGCACGATGCTGCCCAGCCCCCAAAGCCTGCCCTGTTTCGGCAGGGAATGGCAAACTCTCTTCACAGCACAGAGAGGCTGGGTTGGGTGAAGTGGAGCTAGCGAGAAGCCAAAGCTACCTGGGTACATGCAGGGGAGGTGGTTAGTGTGAAGGGCCTGGCATCCCAGGTGCCCATTTTGCCCCGCAGGCTGATCATGTTCTGATCACTTCCCTTTCATTGGGACGCCAGACCCCGCGTGCTCACTGCCTTCTATGTGTGCACTCAGGCAGGTTTAGTTTCTTGCCAGCTTTGCTTTGCCTGGCCCATATTAATAAAATTAAAATCTTTCCAGCTAGTTTCCTCACCTCAAAGCACACAGTCATTTACCTACTTATATTTTTATATATTTTTTATCAGAAAGTCGGCAGTTTGGCGGGTAGAATCCCAAGTGCTGCATAACAGAGTGAGTGCCTGTTACTCGTCTCAGCTTCTGCCAACCTAGCAGTTTGAAAGCATGTAAAAATGCAAGTAGAAAAATAGGGACCACTATGGTGGGAAGGTAACAGCGTTCCGTGCGCCTTTGGCATCTAGTCATGCCGGCCACATGACCGTGGAGATGTCCTTGGATAAGCGCTGGCCCTTCGGCTTTGAAACAGAGATGAGCACCGGCCCCTAGAGTTGGAAACGACTAGCACGCATGTGCGGGGGAACCTTTACCTTTACCTTTACCTATTTACCTATTTACCTATTTACAATTCATAAGTGGTTAGTAAAAAACATGTTGTCTGGGTCCAATTTGCAATTTAATAGTATACATTAAAATCCTAATCTCTACCTCATTTTTCCAGCCATTGATAAAATACATCCCATATTTGAAAATATTCTGAGTGTTTTTTTTCTTTAATGTTCAATGTCAGTCTGTCCATTTCTGCACAGTTCAGTATTTTCTTGATTATCTCTTGTTCAAATGGTATTTCTTCATTTTTCCAGTGCTGGGAAAATACAATTCTTGCTACTGTTAATACATGCAACATCAAGCATATATTTTCTTTATCATATTTTTCTGATATTATACCTAATAAAAATAATTCCGGTTTTAAATTTAAAATTTAAAATTTAACATCATAACATTCCAATCTTGGGGTAAGAATGCTAGGAGAAATATACTGTAATGCAGGATTTATCCAATCCCTGACAAAGGTTAAAAAAAGTAATAAGGGATTTGTTTTTTCACTGTATGCAGAATATTATAATTTGCAGTCAATATCATATAAAATGTAATTCTATTGACTTACAGTACGGTTGCCTGCTAAACCTAAAGTGAACTTATATAAGGTTGATTCTGATGAGGGCAAAACTTTCCAAAATGTTTAAGATCGCAATGCATGGAAATAAAGTTCTGAAAAGGAAAAGTGCTTTGAGAGACAATCTTTGTGAAGGCCATAAGTCAGAAGATTGATCTTCCTGTCTTAGGATAACCAGCAAGTCACTTGTCACCTCTTCAGATCGAAAATGATGGTAGAATTTCTATTAATTTTGTAAGACTTTTCTTTAAATATATATATGACATTTTAGGAAGACAAACTTATTAGATTCAGATTGTAATGTGTCAATATACTTTTGAGTATATAAACTAGTTTAGAGATAGATTTATTTTTGTCAAATAGGAAAAAACATTTTGAAATTGAAAATGTAGACATTTAATATTCAGTTGCAAAAATTAAGATTAGTTATGACATTATCATAATACGTAGTCTCAAAGTTTGATTAAATAAACCTGCCTTGAACATTAGAAAAGATGCAACAAATATGAATCTAAACAAAATATGGTCAAATGTTCTGAAGTAAAAAAAAATGAAAAGACTATGAAATTCGAGTTAAATTTCTGTCCAGATTTTAGTATATTATGTGTGATAGTTTCAGCCTTTCATAAACTTACCAGTATCTATTCTAGTATGTTCTTTGGTGAAAGAGAAAAAGAAAAAGCATTATGATAATGGCCTTCTATACAATGTCAGTGCCAGGTCCTACTGTGCTAAAAAGAATTCATCATAATTACACGTTGGCAAGTCTTTAGAGAATAGCTTTAAAATCCTTATTTTACAATGACATTCTGCTTGCTTTAGTTCCCCACTGTGTACATATTTAAGCTTCTGTTAGTAGCTATATGATATATCCATATTATTTTGTAAAGTGGAATTTTTCCATACACATTATTTATCACTGAAGATTTTTTTAAAATGTTCTTTTTAGATGACTAAGTAGTCTGGAAGTATTAGTAATAAAGTATATAGATGTTAATAATTTTATTTTTACTTTGTTTTATTCAGTATGACTTTTATTTTTATTTCTATTTTAGTATGATTAGGTTATTAGTTTTATACATCTCTATGGCCAAAATATATTAAAAGAAATCCCTACAAATTAAAATACTATACTAGTATGATAAACTGAGATTTATTGCATACGTAATTACTTTATTGAACAATCGCAGACTATATACAATAAAATTAAAAAACATTAAAAAAGGGCTGAGCTTATGAAAGACACTGCCTTATTTTAAAAAAAGTTCTGAGACAGTTCTCAGGGATATAAATGGTACATGAATTATAAATTTTTCAACTACTGTTCCAAATAAGTCTCATATATATTATAGAAAGTCTATAGCTTTTTTTTTTCACCCACATACACACAGGATAGGCTTATGCCCCAACTTTTCTCCTGGATATTGAAGTAGTATATCTAGCACTCCTTTAATTATTATGAATAAGAACAAGACTTAAGAATTGTTTTGAGAGATAATGGCTTACACAAAAGTGATCATGAGCTTTCAGGGCTGAAAAGAGAGTTCAACCTCAGTTGTTCTGACCCTAGTCCAATATTTTAATCTCTACAAGGGAATGTCTCTTGTACCTCAGGATGATATATACAGATTAACCTATCTCACCATCAAGTGACTTTGGGTAGCATATAAAAGTATAACTGAAAAGTAATGATCCCCAAAGGGAAAATGCACAACATCTTATAGTATGTTGACCTTTTTTAGAGTTTGTAATATATATAAAAAACCCTCATTGTTACATAAACCTTTAACACTTTTCTGCTAGATCAAATTTTCTTAATTTCATTCCTTAACTGTTTCCTTGCAAGAATGTTTATTTTATTTGTGTATTAAATTTTTATGCCATCTCTACTACAAAACAACTCTGGATGGTTTACAGATAATTTAAAAAAGAAATATAAAAATAATAAAAATATTTAAACTATACAAATTAAAATTTGAAGACTATACAAAAAAATCAGATCTAAGAGACAACAAAGAGATGAGGTCTTCTTACTGTATCCAGCACTTAGTGCCTCCCTGGGGTCCCCAAGCCAACTGGCTGAACTAAGTTTTAATACCCTTCCAGAAGGCCAAAATACAGGGAACATTGTCACTTCCAGTAGTAGAGTATTCCACAGGAATGGGGCCACAGTGGAAATGACTCTTCTCCTTGATCCCGCCTACTGGAATTCCATAGCAAATGGAATCCTTGCAGCCCTCTTCCACTAACATCAATGGGGGAGGCTAGTCTGATTGAAAGAAAGGACTAGAGGGGAACAGAATGGGACAGAATAATACAAACATTATACCACAGTCTTTTTATGCAAACTTCTCTAACTAGTCTTCATTTCTAGCATTTCAAATATTTAAATATATTTGAAGATATGTCAATGTACAAATACACTCGGCATGAAATATTGTATTGCAAGATATTCTGTTGAGCTTGGGATTTTATCACAAGTTCATATTATTGATCTCAGCTACTACCTCCAGTTTGAAGTCCAGTTCAGCAAATTTCTAAGGCTAAAAATATCTTCTGTCTACACAGGGGGTATCTACTTTTTTCTTTAACTATCAAGTGTAGTTCTCTCAAAATGACCAGTTATTTCCAAATAACCTTAATGCATTTTTAAAATCATTATTTTAAATTTACTGATATAGCTATTTAGTTTATATAGTTATAGTATAATATTAGGGGGAAGCTGTTAGATACTGGGTTTGTTGCTTGATTGACAAGACGAGGTGAATGAGTTCAGCAAGAATAATTCTTTATTTGGGTGCAGGAACTGAACTGAGAAACAGGACTGCAAATGCAGCAATTTATACCCTGGCCTCTAGGTGGCAGCCAATAGGTTTAAAGCAACCTATTGCCACCCTAGAAGCAGCCAATGGTGGTGCTGGAGATGGGTTGTCTGAGGAGCTGGGAGCCGTTAGCCAGCTTCCCTGCTTAAGCAAACTTCCAGCAATTAACCCCACGTGATATACTTAAGTAAGACTAAGCCCAATACATTACAGAAGCAATCACTTATTACTTTCTAGATGTTATTTTCTAGTATTTCTAGCTATTGCTATTACTTTGTTTTCTATTTTGTAACAGCATCAATCATTCTCAGCAAAAACTAATATAGCAATGGAAGAATAAAAAGACATTCTGAAAAAAAAATACTTTCTGGCTTTTTATGAAATGAGAAAAACTAGATTAACAGAACTGATTTCTGGACTTCTAGGGCAGTAATAAACATGTCTGAGTCTGGTTTTATTTAGACTAAATTCTTCACTAGATGCAATTTAAATAAGGACTACAAATCATGTTTTGTTGCTAAAATATCTCTTATTTTGTGTTTGCTTTAACTATTTTGTTTTAATCTATGTTTTTTTTTTCATTAAGGATAGGAAAGAAAAACATAAATCAAAGTATACTTTTGTTAATATACCTCAGGATGAGCTACAGAGCACCACACAAAGCCCTAGGTGTAATTTTTTGCAGCCTTTGGTCAAAAGCCCTTTGTCAAATGTAGACTGCTGGTAAAAGCAATCTGCTTTTTCCTTTCCAACATGCTTTATGAAAAGGAAGAGGGAGAGAAAAAATGAATGTCATGAAAGGTGAGAAAATCAAACATGCTATCAGAGAGTGAATGAGAAAGAGAGAATAAGTATCTCCATAATCCATTGACAAACAATATAGCATCCAACAGATTAGTCCTGTTGGAATGCTGTTTGTAATAGGAAAACAAAGGATTTCCGTTTTATATAATCTTAGCCAAAATATTAAGAACTAGTCATTTTTATGAAAAGAAGTTAAACCCGTATTTAAATCTACTTGCCATTTTTAAAAAAATTATTTCACTGTGTGAAAAGCTTCTCCTTTTCTATCATAGCCTCAGGATGTTTGACTTCTTTTTTTTTCAAACTCTCCTAAAGGTATATTTGAGATAACCTTACTGCTGGATGTAGGAGAGGGTGCTTATGGCTGATACTATTATTTTCTTGTAGTCTTTCTTCATTGTGAAGCCTCCTTACAGTATCTATCCATATCTCAAATCTGAAAGAGCCAAATGGAAACAGTTTCTTTCTGTCTGTGTGTCTTTCCTTGGTATCACTGAAGTAGGAAAAGGAGAGATGTTGCAAATCACTGAAGAGAAAGTTGTACAATGAAAGACGGAATAATCATATACATTACCTTGGCATCTTCTAACTAAATAAATGTAAAACCAATCCCCCCCTAAAAGTTTCATTAAAATTCTCTTATTGAAAGAAAAGTTAAAAGCAAATACTATTTCATCAGATTGAATATAATCTGTCAAAAGAAAAATAATGCAGATTTAGTATTATACAGAACTAAACACTATTCACAACCATACAAAATTGAACAAAGTGTATACTTATGAATGAAAATCACAAATGTTAGATAAAAATATCTAGGTTTAAACCAAAGTCAGTTAAGGAATAAAGGCAAATACATATATGTGTCCCAGAATAATGTTGCAAGATTAAATCTGGGTCAGTCCCCAGGACCAGAGATTTATTTTTCTGAGCTTTCAGACTCATGCTGGAGCCCATTTTTCAGGGAACTTCTCCCTAGAAACTAAAACAAAATCTCAGGAAAGATGTATTCCATTTTTTTTACCCATCTATAATTGTTCTCTTTGTTTTCTGCATCTCAAAGAAAGGACAGTAAAATAACCATGTAATCTTGTTTCTCATAGTATAAACTCTACAGTCTCACTCCAGTATAACATACATTCACATCAGAAGGATTGCAGAGGGGAGAAAAAAACAGGAGTATATAGTATTCTTAGAGTAGAAAATATACACAGGAAAAAAACACTCCTCTATTAAAATATCATTTACTTGAAGAAAAGATAAGATAAAGTAATAGTTTGATTAAATTTCTTTTTTAAAAAATAGTATCTTTTGAACATTTCTTGATTCAGTTTTGGGATTGCTTATCTACATTTTTTTATACTCAGAGGGTTGATCTGACTTAATTTAAGCCATTCTTAATTTATCTATGACAGAATAAAAATGCATAAAGCTGTATAGGGTGATATGATACTATCAATGCTGGAACATATGGGGAAATCAGTTGAGTTTAAAAGGTGACCGTTCAGGTAAATAATTCTTGTCATATGCCATTTCACAACAGCTGAAGTTACTGAATGGAACAGAGGTCATTGGGGAGGGATGAGAAGCCAAAGCCATAAGAGATTAGTAATTAGAGGCAAAAACCTTTCACCTCGGGTCAACACTGAAAATCCATAAGTTTGCTGCAGCTAGAACTCATTATCATCTGCAGCTTCTGTTATAAGCCTCATGAAATGAACTGATATAGCTCATATCTTTGAAATTACCATATGGACTGCATCATATTCAGTTCAAATGAACATTTAATTTCTAAGCTTCTTTGCCAAATAGGAACTATGCCTGTGTCAGTATATTGCACAATGCCAGCTACTATATTGTAACATCAGCAAAGGAATAGATAGTCATATTCAATGCCATGATTACTGCTTATAAGTACAAAGGAAAAGGATTAGAGCATAGTAACATCTCCTGTGCCTAAAGGAGTTCATCACAGAAACTTATCTAGAAATATTTAAATTAATAACTTTACTATTTTGAGCAGAATGACTGGTTGACATTCATTATTGCTATGTGGTTAATTGCATTCAAAGATGTCTTATATAACAGTTGCTACAGATACCCATACATATACATATGTTGATTTGTCAACCAGAAGCTGCAGCAGCTATCTGGGCTAAACAATTCTGACATATATAGGAAAGTATTGTAAGGGGTAGTTTCTTATTTTCAAGACTGAAGGCTATGTTAATAATATGCACGACAAAACATTAGTCTAGTAGTATTTTAAAAGCCATTGCTTTTATTACTATATATACTGTACTCAAGATTTTCTAAGAGCTATAAGATTTTGTACTGTTTCATTGAATTCTTTTCTTTGCTATCAGCCTTTCCTTTAGCCTTAATACATATTCAAAAGTTAATTTCTCAGTAAGATCTCTCTCTCTCTCTCCCTCTCTCTCTCTCTTCTCCATGGCAATCTATCCCTAACCTGCTGTTTCAAGTCACTCAATGGTGCTTTCATTGACATTTTAACTCAGTCTGTCCACCTTGCTACTAGCCTTGTTATTGACTTCCACCTTTCTAAGCACTATAGCCTTTTCTAGAGAACTGGATCTTCATATAATGTGTCCAAAGTAGGATAATTTGAACCTAGTCATTTGTGCCTCAAGTGAGAATTGTGAATGAAGTTGTTTCATGATAAACTGATTTGTTTTTTATGCTATCCATTCTATTCTTAATGTTTTCTCCAATGCCAGTTTCAGAGCATCAATTCTCTGGAAACCTGAACTCTGGTGGGATTCAGCTGGTTCACAACACTTCAGCAGAACCATAGCTAATTTTTTGTTGCCCAGGCCCAAAATGAACACAGAGAACCAGTTGTTCACATATTTGAATCCCACCACTGCTTGAACTCATTGGTAGCCTCACATTGCAATGAACAAGGACACACATTTAATTTCACAGTTACTAAGATCGTTGGCAAAACATGTACAAAGATAGCCAAGGAAATAATTGAAACCTGGGAAACAGGCCCCTTGTCAATTAACAGAAGTACTGATTTACCACCAGCCTATCAAATACTTAGGACCTGAGGGCTAGGCAGCACAAGGAAATGACAGCCAATCACCAGCCATCAACACACCAATTAGTCAATAGGAAGGCACCACATAAACAGGACTCATAGAACAGCTCAAAGCACATATTCCTGTAGAAAGAAGGACCTGAAGATGAGCTCCAGCATGAGGATAAATCTCTGGTCCTGGTGACAGACCCAAATTCAATCTCTCATCATTATCCTAGGACATGTATATTTGTTTTCATTCATCAATTCTCTTTTTATCCTGCATTTTAAAATTCAGCTTTCACTTCCATTGTGTCACAGGGAATGCCATGGCTTGTACAAACCTGATCTTTCTAAATATGGACACCATGTTTAAATGTCTTCTTCAAGGCCTTTATGGCTGCTCTAGCTGAGCACTGTCTCTTTACTGCTTGTTCGTTTATTGTTGATAATTCATCCTAAAAAACAGAATCTATCCACTTTGTTATCTTTATTGTCATTTCTAAGGTTGATTGTTCTACCTATTGTCATTATTTTGGTCATCTTTATATTTAATTTTAATCTCATGTTTTTCATTGTGCTCCTTCACTTTTAGTAGCTGGGTTGCAGTTCCCTTACATTTTTTTTTATCAGGATAGTATATCAACATAGCAGAGGTTACAGATGTTTATTCCTCCAGTTTTAAAACCATACTCATCTTCTTCCAGTCCAGCTCTCCCTATAAGTTGAATAAATAAAGGGAATATATGAAGCCTCATTATTCTCCTTTGCCAGAATGAAGCTAGACTGTTTTACTACATTCTTTCCGTACTATGGCTTTCTGACCTGTATATTTGTTTCTCATGAGGTGAATCATATCCTTATTTGCACATAATATGTGGTGCTTAAATTTCCCTACTCTTCATGTCTTTCTGAGCTTCTTTCTTTTTGTATGTCTCTTCTATTTGATTAATAAATCCTATCCAGGTTTTTGCAGATTCTTTATGGTAATTTGGAATAATTTATCTTGGGTGCATGTTTGTAGGTGTAAGTATATTGTATATAAAATGGAAGTGACTTTCAATTATAGTTGCCTATAGCATTTTTTTTACATTTTTTTTTTCATGAGTGGTGGGGAAAAACTTTCCCAGCTTTGCTAAGCATTTAATTTACCTTGAGTAAAATTTTCTGGGCCACATTATTTTTAACATCTCTTTTCAACTGAAAAAGTGATCACTATATTCCCCAGATTATTTAACTTCATCTCCCATAAGACAACATTTTCTTACACTAACAGTTTTATTGTAGTAACACGACACAGGCAATTTCATCCAAAGCTGACATTTATCATCCTGCACAAAACTGAATAAAGTGGAATCATAGAATTAGGGAGTCATAAAGGTTTTTTTTTAAAGAACTACAGAACTGACAAGCACACTGGCCACTATATAAAAATGACACATTAAGATAAGCCACTGTCAGAAGTGTTCAGTTGCCTTGAAATTCCAAATGGCAATGTGTGCTGTTACTAGAGATGATACCAAGCTGCACAATGTCTAACCATCATACCAGGTTAATGAGCCTTGAAGGCAGAAGAGCCTTGCCATTCTGCTTATAATAAATTCTACTATATTTTTAAAAGCAAAGGATACATATTTAGAAGTGAAATGTAAGCCTAAAGAAAGAGGCATCAGCTGCTGGCCAAAAACTAAGCAATCAGTGGCTGGTAAGCCTCTCCATATTTGCAAGGAAGGCAAATGTTCAGTTGCTCTATCCAAGTTCTATTGACTTGTGGATAGTCACCTCAGATGAACCCCAGCTGTGCTTTTATGCAGAAAAAGGAGATTACTGATGAAAAGGTTGTCTTTTCCCCTAGACTATCCATATTCCTGCTAGTCAAAATAAAAAATAAAAAATGTGTCATTTTTATTTACTATCATTAATATTACACTGAAACATAAATATATCCCTTCTCCCTAGACTGAAAAATTTGGTATGAAAGTTCCAATGGGACTGAATATCCTTTCCTTCTACACATGCCTCAGATTATGTTATTGCACCTATTCATGACTCTCAGTGCTCTTTTCTTAGATCAAACTGCCACTATCATTACTATAAGAATATATTTGTATCCAAACATTCTTTCACTGAGTTCATCTTGGAATGCCGGGACATGAATTTGTTCACCAAAACTTCTTTCTATAGATTGTTTCTCCGACTACATTGGTTGATTTGTGCATTTAGAAAACATTGTATAAAACAGAACATGTTCAAGATTTAACAAATAAGGATGAATTTCTAGAAAGAACCAACAATGTTCCAACAGTTCTTGTTATCCCTTCCTCAACAATGCTAAAAAGATGTGAAAAGCAGAATAATGATCTTAAAGGGCTATTATTTGAATTCTATTAAGTGTTCAAAAATGTATATTGAAATAAATTTAGCAGTCACTTCCCTTCAACCTATTGTAAGAAAAAAAGAGGATTTAGCTCTATGTGTGAAACTTTTTGTAAATGTCTAAGAAGTTAACTCTAATTGTAGGAAATTAACTTAGTATTCAGAAGCACAGATAAAGCAAAGTCATTCATGGTGAATCACCTGTATATCATATTCATAATGGGCAATGATTTATCAGTAGTACCAGAGAAGAATTAAAAATTTCTGTTCATTTTCAATTTTGGGACACTATTTTGATTCACACTAATCACTATTTAGAAAGGCTGTGCAGACTTTGAAAATTATTCAGAAAATGTCCTTTAGACTTCATGCCAGTGTGAGCATAGATCTTGTCTGATGTTAATTAAAACAGCCTCTATATTTTCAGCAGTCCATGCCAGCCTGAAAAAAACAGTGTGGATGCTTTCAGAATTGCATTAGCTTTAATTGGTGATCTCTCCAAAGTGAAAACACAAAAAAATTGGCTGCTTTAGGGAATAACACAGGAATGTTCTGTTTCTACTGGTGCAAGGTATGAACACTTTTCCGAAATACTATTTGAAATCTGTAGAGTCCTACTATTTAGTTACAATCCATAACATGTGTTGATGCCATTTGAATATTTTTGACTTGTATTTGGTGTTGTAAACAATTATTTTAATCCTAACTTCAGTCACAGATAGAACTAGAATTCAGTGAAGAAAGCTATTTTTTTCTATTTACATTTTCTCTATAGACCACTCTGTAAATTGCTTTTGCATAGGCTTTCCTATTTATTTAGCCGCTGTCACAGTTTTACCAAGATTTGAGTAATTTGTGTCTTTAATACTCTTATCTGACTCCCTAAGTAAGGAATTTGTCCTTACTTAGGGAGTCAGAGTAAGTGTATTAAAGACTTACTTAGAAAAATATTCAAGCAATTTGTAACAACTCACTACTTTGGAATGAAAGTTGGCCATGTTAACATATAGATAATTTGTGAATTTTAATGAATAATATGATCCAGTGCTTTCCTTTCCTCAAGAAACCTGAAGAAAGAGACTTAGGTAAAAATATAGAAAATGCTTTATTATTTCTATGTCTGAATCTTTGTTTTGAAGAAATATAGGTCTCTAAGGTAAAAAAATAGAATTAAGTTTTCTATCAATAAAAATTGTTCTTTATTTCAATATGTGTTTATATTTACTGGAAACAAACCACTATCGTATTACTAAACATTACCAGTTTAACTCCACAATGTCTTATATGTAATACAGGATACCATAGGAATCCCACTGTATTTGATGATTTATTAGGATTTGTCATCATTTTATCCTGACATTATTAGGCAAATTTTAGAATTAAAAAGTTCTAAATTTGAATGTTAGTGCAACATTTTCAGCTAAGATATATATGCTAAAAACATGCATGTTCCAAAATTTATGCAAATTACACAGATTTTAGGACAGCATTTGCTAAAAGTACACATTTTCAATATCCATTAATCCACAAACATTTAGCTTTTCACAAGAGCAAGATCTGCAGTGGAGATTGAACAGATCAGTCTAATGAAAGCAGAATTATTGCAATAATTTTTATTTTTATTTTGTCAAAAGCAGCAGATGCTCATATTTAATAAATAAACCTTTCACCTATTCTTTTACTGTCCACTTGATCTAAATATTCTCTTCTTTCAAAATAAAAACAATTGACCAATAGAAGCCACTAGTAGGTTTTTGCAGTCCAGATCTCATAGTTTTATATAACTGCCAAACTTGGAAGTGTGTTTGCTAGCAGTGAGACCAAAATAAAATCTTCAGTTGCGGCGTTGTTTGAAGCAAGAAGAAAACACAAATCAGTGCTTTTCAGTGTCTTTAGTAACTCAGAAGTGATTTTTATAGCTTATTTAACATATGTGTGATATTGGGAACAATTAATAGCATAGTTAAAGAGTTTCTTTAAATAGTTTCAGTTAACAGAAAATGCATGCTATCTTGTTGAAATCCCTTTATCTCAACATCATAAGCACTAATAGTTGTCACCTTGTACTATCGTAATCAGTGACAGCATCTCCTAAAAGTTAATGAGCCATAGCACAGTGAAAGGAATAGTCTCCAAAGAAAGAACTCACATCATTCTTACAGTTATATTACTCTCCACAGAAGGCAAAGAAGGTGCTAAATGGCCTTAAATATGCTAAGTGTTGATTCATGGAATGTGAGAATTTAACTTATAATAGTAGAAAATTATAAATACATGTAATTATATAACTGGTTACTATGTTAAATACTCCCAAGTTGACAATCTGGAAGTTTATTTAATTGATAACCAGAGAGGAAAGTGTTTAATTTGGTTAGTATCTTTTGTTAGTTTCTATTTAATGGTGTCGATGTTTCTTGAGAATGGAATACAAGTATATCAACAACATGTAGTGTTATAGAATCACTAGTTCGTATATTTCAAACTACTGCCGCCTTTTTCTTTTTCTGTGTTTCAGTATTTAGTTGAAAATGTGCTAATATAATAAAATAATGTTGGGCTTTTCTATATAATGTAATGAACATACTACTATTTATTGTTTCTTGTGTATGTCTAATAGACGTTATTTAAAATTCTGTTTTTAAATAAGGCATATTTAAGTACTCACCCATTGAACCGCCTTGTATTTATTATTTTAAAGCAAAATTACATGCATTAAATGGCATTGTTTAACTAGATTTGTTGACAGAAATGTTCCATTTGGCTTCATCTAAGTTTGACTTTAATTATATCTATTGACTGTGACTGATAACTACTTTAATCATTCAGTAAACTTTGCTCTTGTGTTTCAATGTTCAGACTTATATTAAAGCCTATTTTTACATTTTCTTGCACCTTTACAATTAGATGTCCTTTTGAAGCAAGTGTTTCAGAGAATAATAATATTAGATGGAGCTACCATCTCCCAAAATTAAATTTTCAAGATTTGTGGATTTATTGTTGCTTGAAATGTCCATGCTTGCATTTGATCAATTTTAATACTTTACTTTGTTCCATTAGATATATAAATGGTTTCAAATAATTTTAATTATGGTTTTGAAATTAGGCATCTTTCTGTATCAAATATTTGATATAGCAAAACTGCAATAAAAACTCAAGGGGTCTTTTTTATAAATTGTTCTTCTAATTGATCTAGTTACAGACTATGGCTGTGAAAGTTGGACCATAAGAAAGGCTGAGCACCAAAGAATTGAGGCCTTTGGTGCTGGAGAAGACTGCCATGAGTCCCTTGGACTGCAAGGCGCTCAAATTGGTCAGTCCTAGAGGAGATCTACTCTGACTGCTCTTTAGAAGGCCAGATCCTGAAGTTGAAACTCAAATACTTTGGCCACCTAATGAGAAGGAGGGACTCACTGGAGAAGAGCCTAATGCTGGGAAAGATTGAGGACAAGAGAAGAAAGGGACAACAGATAATGAGGTGGCTGGATGGAGTCACTGAATCAGTAGTGTGAGCTTAAATGGACTCCAGAAGATGGTAGAGGACAGGAAGGCCTGGAGTAACGTTGTCCATGCGGTCACGATGGGTCAGACATGACTTCGCAGCTAACAACAACAGACTATTTGGTGCAGGTTAGAAAAGTTTTCTCTTAAATGGAGGTATTTACAAAGGTGTCTGGAATATCAGTCATCTTTTACAAGTCACATATCATTTTGTTCTATACTGCCCTCTAAAATTTGAAAGGATATATCTAGAATTATTGGTATCCCTATAGTATATAAACATTTAAATATTTAAAGATCTAAACATTAAATAAACTTTTAATTAACTATGATTCAACATGGGGAAAAAACAAGAAAATGAAAAGCTGGTCTAAAAATATCTTAATATTTTAGAATTAATTGGTTAAAATGAAAATCCATTACAATTTCAGAATATGTATCAAGGCATTGATAATGATAATGAAACAAAATAAAACGACAATTTTCATGCAAATACTACACACACACACACACACACACACACACACACACACACGAACACACATAATGATACAAAAGGATCTTGACAGACTTGAACACTGGGGGCTATCTAACAAATGAAATTCAATGGTAAAAAAGTGAGGTTCTACATTTAGGTAAAAAAACCCCGAATGCACAGGTACAGTATAGGTGGTACCTTGCTCAGTAGATCATGTCAAACCAATTTTATTTCATTCTTTGATAAAGTGATTAAATTAGTAGACAAGTGAAATGCTGTAGACATAGTATACTTAGATTTCAGTAAGGATTTGACAAAGTAGACCACAACCTGTTGTTTAGTAAGCTAGAAAAAGGTGGGATAGACAACATCATCACCGAATGGATTTGTACCTGGGTAACAAAATTTACTCAATGAGTAGTCCTCAATGGTACTATATCCACATGGAGAGAAGTAACGAGTGGGGTACCGCAAGGCTCCGTCTTAGGTCCAAAACTCTTCAATGTCTTCATAGATGACTTAGATGAGGAAATAGATGGGCAACTCATCAAATTTGCAGATGACACTAAATTGGCAGGAATAGCCAACACTCCAGAAGACAAGCTCAGGATCCAAAAAGATCTTGACAAACTTGAATAATGAGCCCTATCTAACAAAATGAATTTTAATGTGGATAAAACCAAAGTTTTACATTTAGGCAGGAAAAATAAAATGTATAGTACATATTAGGTGAGACCTGGCTGAAAAACTGTAATTGTGAAAGGGATCTTGGAGTCCTAGTGGACAATCACTTAAATATGAGCAGCAGTGTGCTGCAGCTGCCAAAAAAGCCAACACAATTCTAGGCTGCATTAACAGAGGAATAGAATCAAGATCACATGAAGTGTTAATACCACTTTATAATGCCTTGGTAAGGCCACATGTGGAATACTACATCCAGTTTTGTTCACCATAATGTAAAAAAGATGTTGAGTGCAGAGAAGAACAACAGATGATTAGGGAACTGGAGGCTAAAATATATAAAGAATGGTTGTTGGAATTGGATATGTCTAGTTTAAGGAAAAGAAGGACTAGGGGTGACATGATTGCAGTGTTCCAATATCTAAGGGATTGTCACAAAGAAGAGGGAGTCAAGCTATTCTCCAAAGCACCTGAGGGTAAGACAAGAAGCAATGGATGGAAACTAATCAAGGAGAGAAGCAACCTAGAACTAAGAAGAAATTTCCTGACAGTTAGAACAATTAATCAGTAGAACAACTTGTCTCCATAAGTTGTAATGCTCCAACACTGATAGTTTTTAAGAAGATATTGGACAACCATTTGTCTGAAATGGTATAGGGTTTCCTGCCTGAGCAGGGGATTGGACTAGATGACCTACAAGGTCCCTTCCAACTCTGTTATTCTATTCTATTCTATTCTATTCTATTCTATTCTATTCTATTCTA
>JAKJMR010000733.1:281415-308275 GCA_024449315.1 Daboia siamensis
TATTCTATTCTATTCTATTCTATTCTATTCTATTCTATTCTATTCTATTCTATTCTGGACATCCTATATTAGGAATAGATAATCATAGAAAAAATCTATATAGTTGCTAAGAGTCAATAACAAATTTGTAGCAGATAATAAAATTAGGCATATTATTGCATTTATTTTGGAAAATGTATGGATTTAAATAGAATCCATATTGGATTTAAACAGAAATATCAGATATTTTTATAAATTAACACATTAAAATATTTTTGTAAAATAAATTAATAGTTGTTTTATTAAATTGCTTTATTTACTCCTTTATTAAAACATTACTTCACATTTGAAAACATAAATATATCCTTGATAAAAGACACATTACATAGAGCAGAATAGTCTGTGCATAGCTTCTCTCACATTAATAATAAATAATGAAAAACAACAAATAAATAAATAAAATAAAACTTCTGAGAAGTTTATCCTTTCCTTTGGAACTAGTTACATAATATTGCTGAAAATATTTTTGGTTAGACTGCCAGGAACACCTCACCACTAAGCAAGGCAACAGAGGAGAACCTAGCAAGGAGAAAGAAGCTTTGGGTACTAATTTTAGTGAAGGTAAAAAGGAGACAAAATGTCAGGCAAGTAGGTGGATGCACTTCAGCTTCTACACAAGACATTCAATGAAAGATTGTACACAGCTGTCATTTGATATTGGTTAAATTAGGATACATTACAATGATATTTTCATACT
Source organism: Daboia siamensis (assembly GCA_024449315.1). NCBI lineage: Eukaryota > Metazoa > Chordata > Lepidosauria > Squamata > Viperidae > Daboia > Daboia siamensis. Next base: position 282,152 of record JAKJMR010000733.1, read on the forward strand.
TTATATGGTGGTAATGTAATAAAGAAAGTTATATGCTTCCAGCATAAAATTTTCAGTGAGGTACACATAATTTCTAAATAAAAAATAAATAAGAATTTAATTAAAGAATAGTGATAATTAGCACTATCTATTTATTTAGACATCAGCCTTTAAGCTTAAAATAAGTAACTTATTATTTACTTAATTTTAGCAGCTGAAATAATAATTGTTCAACTGTGGAAATAATTGGAATAATGGAAAATCTTAAATTGTCTTAACAGTTGAGTTGCAAATAAGTCTTCTTCAACTGCCATGCTATAAAAGCTTACAGATGAAGTGAGAATAATGAAACATCAGGGACAGGAACCAAATTTTTATAAAACCTGGGTGAATTATTTTAACTATAACAGACATATTATTTGCAACGATCCATAGCAAAAATGAAGGGGTTTATTATGTCTCTCTACTATTTATTTTCCACCATTTTTTTCCTATTACAGATTTAGTCATTTATTACAAATATGTATTGACTATTTAATTAAAAGAAGTCTGAAACATGCTATAAGCTATCAGTTAAAATCATATTTAATGCCTACTAATTAAAATGCTATGTCTACAATTTGATAACTCGGATCTTCCTTTGATGATAGTATGTGTATATATATACATATACATATACATATACATATACATATACATATATATATATATATATATATATATATATATATATATATATAAACTAGAGATGACTTAGCCTTCATCTCAATATTCAGAACGTTCAGGGAAATTTGATTTGTCTTTCAGGAGTTCAAACAATTGTTCAAAAATATTCTTTAATATAAATAATAGATTATACATCCACTTGCAGTTTTCCATTACTACAAACCATTTTTCTCTTGTTGATAAATTACATGAGAAAAAACATCAATGTCAAAGTACAGTGAATAACTTATATTTCCTATCCTGCCTCTATTGTGCAAAATGTGTGGACATAAAGAAAAGCAATTTATTATCCCATTGTTATTTTGGCTAAACAATCTTGTTTTCTCACTGTGAATTGTCATTTGAGGCTACTAGCTTTAATATGAACATCTGCCTATATTAATTATAATATAGGTATAAGTTCATATTAAAGTTAGTAGCACCAATTGATGAAAGGATGGGATAGAGATTACCTTTGTAACCTGGTCCTGGGAATAAAGGAACTGGCACAAGATATTTATACCTATTACTAATTTTTCCAAAAATATGTTTAAGAAGATAATAAACTTGGCTTCTTCCTGATCTGGGGCTGACAAGCACATAACGCAGCTTTAAAGCCATATTGGTCTGGGGCCAGAAAACCAGTCACAACACTGCACTTTCTCTTCTTGTCATGGCTATTCCCTGACTATCAGTAGTAAATTCCATCTATACCCCACCCCAGTGGAAAGAAAGAAACTGCATTTCTTTTTTTAACAAAGAAAATATCTTTCTTTATTTGTTCAAAGAGATAGAGAGAAAAGGGAAAAGGAAAAACTAGAAGAGAGGTTCTATCACTTCCCCCTGGGTTTAGAGACTAAAATTATATTATTACCACTGGGAATCTGGGACCTGACTGCTATGTCAGGATATACTATAAATTATACTGCATTTTTCATTTTTCTTTTGGCTATTGATGTATATAGAGAAGTGGCGTGTGTTTGAGGAAACTAAGCTGTTAAATATGGGTGTGGAATGAAAATTAAAAAAAAATAGTAATAGGTATGAAAATCAATTAAAACAATATATTGCCCACTAGGGGTCCTGTTCTCTCTCTCTCTTTTAGTGAGCAGCCTGTGACATACTGTACAACAATACTGTACTACAAACAATGTGGAAATCACAATACTATTAGAAATGATGCATTCCTAGACTATGGAATACTAATACTAATAGCTAATATTTCTGAAATTTATTGAGATATCATAAGCATGATCATTAGAGTAAATGATATTATTTTTCTATGTTCAGAAAGAGGTAGTCCAGCAAATACATACTATAATACCCTGAAAAACATATTATTTAATTTCAAAGATGATCACCTTGTGATCAAAAATATGAACATTTACAAGAAATACATCCCACCTCCAAGATCAAACTTTCCATATACCCTTTCAGATAAGCCAGAGCACAAAGTTCTCCAGTCAGCACTTCTTGCAGCAATAATACTCCAATAATACCTCAAACATGAAATTTTGAGTCCATGCAAAAAGACCAATACAAAAAGATGGAAGCAGGAAAAGAAGCTGTTTTATCTCTCTCATCATATTAGGGTTCAGGAGAAGTATGATTCAAGCACCAGGATTCTGATATGGGAAGTCAGTCACGCAGAGAAAGAAATATTTTGGCAAAATATTATATTTTCCCAAAGGATCTTACAGGCACAAAAGCAGGTTCAGTTTCCCTTAATATCCTCAGGCAGAGACCAGGCTGGTAGAAATACAGATTTCATAATCCCATTCAGAAAGTCTGAACAAATACTACCAGGCAGAAGCCCATTCAAGACAGGATCTTTGTAACAGGATCCCTTGTAACAAAACTGATAGCTAACAACTTTTGTTCTTGTTAGCTGCAAAGTCATGTCTGACCAATCACGACCACATGGACAATGTTCCTCCAGGCCTTTCTGTCCTCTACCATCTTCTGGAGTCCATTTAAGCTCACACCTACTGCTTCAGTGACTCCATCCATCCACCTCATTTTCTGTCATGCCATTCATCTATTGCCCTCAATCTTTCCCACCATTAGGTTCTTCTCCAGTGAGTCCTTCCTTCTCATTAGGTGGCCAAAGTATTTGAGCTTCAACTTCAGGATCTGGCCTTCTAAAGAGCAGTCAGGGTTGATCTCCTCTAGGACTGACCGGTTTGATCGCCTTGCAGTCCAAGGGACTTGCAGGAGTCTTCTCCAGCACCATAGTTCAAAGGCCTCAATTCTTTGGCGCTCAGCCTTTCTTATGATCCAACGTTCACTGCCATACATTGCAACTGGGAAGACCATAGCCTTGACTATACGCATTTTTGTTGACAGGGTGATGTGTCTGCTTTTTAATGTGCTGTCTAGATTTGTCATTGCTTTCCTCCCAAGGAGCAAGTGTCTTTTAATTTCTTGGTTACAGTCCCCATCTGCAGTGATCTTGGAGCCCAGGAAAATGAAATCTGTCACTACCTCCATTTCTTCCCCATCTCTTTGCCAGGAATTGAGAGGGCTGGATGCCATGATCTTGGTTTTCTTAATTTTAAGTTCCAACCCAACTTTTGCATATTCCATCTTCACCCGCAACAAGAGGCTCTTTATTTCTTCTTCACTTTCTGCCATTAGAGTGGTATCATCTGCTTATCTTACGTTGTTGATATTTCTCCAGGCAATCTTAATTCCAACTTTTGATTCATGTAGCCCTGCCTTTCTCATGACGTGCTCTGCATATAAATGAAACAGGCAGGGTGACAGTATACAGCCTTGCTGGACTCCTTTCCCAATTTTGAACCAATTAGTAGTTCCATGTCCAGTTCTCACTGTTGCTTCTTGACCCACATATAGGTTTCTCAAGAGACAAATTAGATGGTCTGGTACTCCCATCTCTTTAAAAACTTGCCACAGTTTGTTGTGATCCACACAATCAAAGGCTCTACCGTAGTCAATGAAGCAGAAGTAGATGTTTTTCTGGAACTCCCTAGCTTTCTCCATGATCCACTGTATGTTGGCAATTTGATCTCTAGTTCCTCTGCCTCTTCGAAATCCTACCTGTACTTCAGGTAGTTCTCAATCCACATACTGCTGGAGTCTAGCTTGTAGGATTTTAAGCATAACTTTACTAGCATGAGAAATGAGTGCAATGGTGCGATAGGTTGAACATTATTTGGCACTGCCTTTCTTTGGAATTGGAATGTAAACTGATCTTTTCCAATCCTGTGGCCACTGTTGAGTTTTCCAAATTTGCTGGCAAACTGAGTGTAGCACTTTTACTGCATCATCTTTTAAGATTTTTAATAGCTCAGCTGGAATACCGTCACCTCCACTAGCTTTGTTGTTGCTCAGTTTTTCTAAGGCCCACTTCACTTCACATTCTAGGATGTCTGGCTTGAGGTTAGTAACCACCTCATCGTGGTTATCAGGGACATTAAACTTGCTCTTGTATAGTTCTTCTGTGTAATTTTGCCACCTCTTCTTAATCTCTTCTGCCTCTGTTAGGTCCCTGCCATTTTGGTCCTTTATCATGCCCATTTTTGCTTGAAATGTTCCCTTCATCTGTCTGATTTTCTTGAAGAGATCTTTGGTCCTCCCTGTTCTATTGTTTTCTTCTATTTCTTTGCACTTTTCATTTAAGAAGGCATTTTATTTCTTCTAGCTATTCTTCGGATTCTGCATTCAGTTGTGTATATCTTTCTTTTTCTCCCTTGCCTTTCGCTTCCCTCCTTTCCTCAGCTATTTGCAAAGCTTCCTCAGACAGCCACTTTGCTTTCTTGCATTTCTTTTTCTTTGGGATGGTTTTAGTTGCTACCTGTTGTACAATGTTGCGAACCTCCGTGCATAGTTCTTCAGGCACTCTGTCTATCAGATCTAATTCCTTAAATCTATTTGTCACCTCTACTGTATATTTGTCAGGGATATGATTTAGTTCATACCTGAGTGGCCTAGTGCTTTTCCCTACTTTCTTCAGTTTAAGCCTAAATTTTGTAATGAGAAGCTCATGATCTGAGCCACAGTCAGCTCCTGGTCTTGTTTTTACTGACTGTATAGAGCTTATCCATCTTTGGGATGGTTTTAGTTGCTACTTCTTGTACAATGTTGCGAACCTCCGTCCATAGTTCTTCAGGCATTCTGTCTATCAAATCTAATTCCTTAAATCTATTTGTCACCTCTAATGTATATTCAACAGGGATATGATTTAATTCATACCTGAGTGGCCTAGTGCTTTTCCCTACTTTCTTCAGTTTAAGCCTAAACTTTGCAATGAGAAGTCCATGTGTAGAGCTGTCTCTTGGGTTGTTGGAAAAGTGTGTTTGCTATCACCATCATATTCTCTTGACAAAATTCTATCAGCCTGTGCCCTGCTTCATTTTGTACTCCAAGGCCAAACTTGCCTGTTATTCCAGTTATCTTTTGGCTTCCTACTTTAGCATTCCAATCCCCCATGATGATAAGGACATCATTTTTTGGTGTTAGTTTTATAAGGTGCTGTAGGGCTTCATAGAACCAGTCAATTTCATCCTCTTCAGCACTGGTAGTTGGGGCATAGACTTGGACTACTGTGATATTGAATGGTTTGCCTTGGATTCAAACTGAGATCATTCTGTCATTTTGAGGATTGTATCCCAGTATTGCTTTTCCTACTCTTTTATTGACTATGAAGGCTACTCCATTTCTTCTGAGGGATTCTTGCCCGCAGTAGTATACCTGATGGTCATCTGAATTAAATTCACCCATTCCTGTCCATTTTAGTTCGCTGATACCTAAGATATCGATGTTTAGTCTTGTCATCTCTTGTTTGACCACGTCCAGCTTTCCTTGATTCATGGATCTTACATTCCAGGTTCCTATGGAGAAAAATCTTTACAGCATCGGACTTTCGTTTCACCACCAGATACATCCACAACTGAGCGTCCTTTCGGCTTTGGCCCAGTTGCTTCATTCTTTCTGGAGCTACTAGTTCTAGTCCTCTGCTCTTCCCCAGTAGCATATATATTTCATACCAGCAAGACAACTGGACAGATCTCATTCCTCCTGCTGAATTTGTATGAGTGTGACATACTCTTCTATCAACATGTCTCTGTTCCAGGCAACTTATGGATTCTACCCATGCGTCTTATGAACCATCAAGCAAGAAAGCATCATTCCTTGTGCTGCAGATTTTTTAAATATAATTCATCTTAAAGAAACAGCTTGAATGTTCAAAAACCACATAGAAAAAAGCAGCAAATGCACACAGGCAGGAGGGAGTTACAAAGTGTAGGGGATTTGGTTGTTTTATAGAACATTTCTGACATCTGTGAGACCTGCCAAGGAAATAGACTTGAAATTTGATGGCCTTTTCCCAGTTATTAAGCAAATCAACCAACAGTATTTTTTTTTGCAGTTGCCAGCATCAATAAATGATTTTCCTGTATTTCATCACTTGTGAAAGAAGCCCTCACTTACATTCTACACTCACAGAGAGTACTATTTCCTGCCATTCTAGTAGATGAGGAGGAAGAGTATGAAATGGAAATGGTTCTTGATTCTAGAAGTAAAGGGAAGCAGGTTAAAGACTTCATACCCTGGAAAGAATACTCAGAGTTAGAAAAGTCTTCCACAATGGATGTGCATGGCTCCAATTGGTGTGCCCCTTCCATGAACAATACCCTAACAAAACCATCATTGGCAAAGCAGCTCATTCCATATCAGGATTAATGTGGAGGGATTGACCAACCAATTTCCAATTCAAGAGGAGGATGAACCTGAGGGGGAGAGTGATGCAATGGTTTTAAGAAATGGCCTTAGGAGATTGGGATAAGAAATGATATCTAGGTAATAAAGAAATAGCATAGCTCACAACTACATAACAGGCAATGAAAGCAACTCAGAAAGGGATTTGTACTTTTAGACTTCTAATACTGTGTTAATTTAGCCTTACAATAAAATAGAATTAGTTCATCTGGTCATGCTTCCTCCCTGATATGCCTAGGAAGGCTAACATGCATTCATACATACATGAAGCAGTTTGGTATCATTGAAATAATTGTCCCTATACATGTACAGTATAGTGAAACTTAGTCTTTCTTTCTTTCTTTCTTTCCCTCTTTCTTTCTTTCTTTCTTTCTTGTTGCATTTTTGTTCAAATAATGGGAAATTCTATGAATGGGTTTGTTTGTTGTAAATGTTGTTGTTTTATACTGTTTTTCTTCAAAATACTCTGAATCTGGACTTCGCTAATTCACATCTTTCCTGTTTCTTAATTTTAATTTTTAATTCATCTGATTCAGTACACAGTACACAGATGATTTAATATGTAAAGTCCTTAAATGACAAAAAATAGTTAGATTATAATGCCTGATCCTGCTGAGACTTCATTCATTTGAGAATGTTCAGTCCCTATAAATATATGCTGTCTCTCTCCTCCGGTCACACAGTCCAGTTTTATATGGTTAAATGAGATCTGACATTAGTATGACTAGTACAGTTAGGCAAACCATAGAGGCCATTTAACGGAGATATCTCAGACCACTTTCAAAGCTACTGATTTAATTTTGAACTTAGTGTTATTCTGCTGGCACTTTTAATGGTTGCAAAACTTCAGTCCCCAAGCTGACTTACCTAGCACATTAAACCAAATTTGTGCCTTCAGGAGATTTTGCAGTTACAGAGCAGGAATTAAGAAATGACGCATCATTCTTTTCCTTAAAATTTCAATTCATCATTAAAATACCAAGCAATTTTAAATGGATCAATAAGTTTTAAAATTAACATGCCAGACATTTCAAACTAGGGTGGTTTAAAGTTTCAAAGGGGTATTCACTTTGTATAAGTATGTTCTCAGAATTGCTTTGTAAAGCCTCTTCCAGCAATTGCCAGAAGATCTAAGAAAAAACGGTGAATCCAGGGCCTCCTCCACCATCACTTTTTGTAACTACATGCTCTTACAAAAGTGGAGTGAAAAGAGACTTTGGTACAAGTCCTGCACATGCACAAAAATATTTCTCAGTTTTTGCAAATTGAGAGGCAAGGCAATAATAGTTATGTTATTTCTCTGCATGGATAAAGTGAATTGTGATACCTTCACAACATTAATCAGCTATTTATACATTTATAAAATAAGTCAGGAATGTATCAGATTAAGAACATAGCTAATACCCATACCTCTTAAAATAATTAAAGTGATCAGTTAAAAATTAGTGCTTAAGTATTACTGGTAGGAAACTGCTGAGAGAAGATTGAAATGATATGCTTTCACCTAAAAGTTATTTATTGCAAACGAAAGCATGGTATGTTTTTATATCCAGACAGTGAGGAAAGACAAAGTTGGTTATAAATTTTAACTACCAGACTGAAGGTTTGCACAACCATAGTCAGCAAACCATTAAAAATAAGAACACTTTAGGAAAGCCTAAGCTAACTCAGACTAACCCAATTGGAATATATTAATCTGCAAAGCATGTCTTCAGATGGAAAGAAATGAAGAGAAATCAGTATAAAAACAAGCCATTTTTAATATACTGTGAAAAAAATCACTAAAACAATAGGTTTTGGAAACCTTGCATCTGTAAAAGCCTTCTGGGCTTAAATTCAATACATACCTGTCAGAAAATATTGATGAAAAATGTGCATTTACAATTTTAAATAAAACATGAATATGGAACCTGCTTCTAAATTCAATTTTTCCAGAAGGGAGGTAAGCCTTATTTCAAAACATGTTATTTAGACAAAATGAATTAATTAAGACAGTGTTGTTGGCAACAAAATTACCTCTGAGCTAAGCCACTGAAATTATTATTGACAAAGAACACAAACATCAATTACCATAACCATATTTATACTCATTGCTCCTATAGACCCTTTTGATAAATTACTGTGAAGTTTGTTAATATGTGTCTGTCCCTACCTACGTATTTACCTGCTTATGCTTGGAATATATTCAGGCGAAATATCAATTACTTGAACAATTTTTTCTATTGTAAGCAAAATTCTTTCATAATATGCAGTGTTTCCCATTAAAATTAACTGTGGAAAATTCAAAGCTGATGAAAGAAAACAGTTTCCCATTAAACTATAGAACATGCTGTCTTCAGATGTAGTGATTCATATCCCAGACAGCCATTTACACAAATCTCTCCAGGAAAGCAGCAAACCAAACATCAATATCTAAGATCAAAGTGGCACGTTAAGGCACTTAAACTTGGGGAAGAAACAGAAAATGAGAAAGATTTAAAACTTGGATTTTTTATAAACAGCCCGCAAGGAAATACCTGAAGAATGTTGTGTCACATTTTAAAATATTAAATCCTAAGGTCATAGTTTCAAAAAAGAATTAAGGAGAAAAAATGAAGGACATTTTGATGATGAAACATAATATAAATTAAGACATATTTAATCTCCCTTTCTACAAATCTACAAATTCTTAAGGAATAGAAACTATCACAAACAGTTTGGTCATAACTAATGTTCCCAGAGAAATTCTAAGTTGCTGAAGTGGTATGGTCAAGATGAGGGGAGATAATTTTAATTAGTGCTCAGGGATTTCAATCTGGTACAATTTCCTCTGAGAGATGTTGGATCTCTATATGAGGGAACAGATTTTTTTTCTGGGTATACTCTTTGGGGCAATCTTTGGGTGGACGTATCTAAGCTAAGTGGCATCAGCCCCAGAAATAGCCATGGAGCAATTAACAAGGAGTGCATTCTTCATGAATAGCAACACATGTCACTATATGTATATATATATATATATATATATATATATATATATAGAATTTCTCCCATTCCCAACACCTCAAGTCTTATATGCTTAAACACAATTTCTTTCTTTAAGGTGTTAATTTTGGCATGTAAGCAAAAGACAACTCTATCTCTTTAGGAAGACAAAGTTTTGGAAGTCTGTAGGAACATCTAGAGAGGAAAGCAAGAAATGGCATCCTGGGGTTGAAAAAAGAAGAAGAAAGAAGAAGAAGCATTTTCAGATTCTCATGCTTTTATAAGAATGACAAATCAGCATCTCAACATCACAACACAATTAGTGGAATACAAGGAAATAAATGTCTAAGTTCAATCTTTGTTTCATGTGTGCTGCAACTATTTGTGTTTCTGCATAATTAAACATATTGTCTTTTCTATTAGTTTGAATCAAAATATCAGAGATATCATGCTACTGGCTTCTTAAAAGCAAAAACATTCTTATTGGCAGCAGATCAGTGTCATCTTGTCTGCCAGAATTTGTATATTTACTTTCAGTGGTGGAATTCAAATATGTGAACAACCGGTTCTGCTGAAGTGGTGCGAACCAGCTGAATCACACCACTGTTTACTTTTATAAATTCTGTTAGCTCCCCACTTTACCATTTATCCAGCATTCCATGTCTGGATTCCTGAAACTGAGCAATACAGTCATGTATCTTTTCTATCATTAATTACCTGCTATATATTTAAAACTAAATGGAGTTTTTTTTTTCTTTTTAATATTTTTTTATTTTACTGTTCCCTATAACATTGGATTAGTCATACTTCAGTTTATAGCTAGGATGATCTAACATTATTCCTCTTTTACATATTAATGGCCAGAAAATGGAAACACTATTTGTCTCAGACACACCAAGTTGAAGAAGAGAGATTGCTAGATGAGATACTACTTATAATTAAACTGGTGTCAGCAAGAACTAGACTTCCGGTTTGGAGCGCAACAAGACAGGTGTAAGAAGCTGGGGCTCTGGCTTCCCAGACCAATTTTGGTCTGCCCAGGGACCCTAAGGAGTCAGAAAGTTGCCCTGGAGGGGCAATGAAGAGGGAGGGTTACTCCAGGACCCATGACCAGATGGCGGTTGATCCAGGTGGACTGAAGAAAACATGTGAAAGGCTGAAAGAAAGGCTGCTGGACTTGCCCAAGCAGCCGAAGTCATCACCAACTGGAAGGAAAGCCAGGAGCTGTGATGCTCCGCCAAAGAGCTGACTGTCAACAGCATGCTGAAACTGGGTGAACCAGCCTTTTTTCCTTTTCCTTTTGGAACTACAATTAAAATGTTGATCCCCTGACTGGGCAGAGCTAAAAAGCAAAGATCCCAGAAGGACTAGAGGAGAAGTTAAAAGTGGCAAGCAATTACAAGGAGAAGGTCTTTTAAGGAATACAAAAAAAAATGTTTTAAAATTAGACTCAGATTGATTTTTTAAAAAAGTTTACTTGTTCTATAAGAGGTGGAAATTTTTTTCTTAACTATAATCCTAAGAGTAAATAAGTAAATAAAATTTTAAAAGGAAAACTTTACAACAACTTTTTAAAAACCAGACATTGACTGAATAGCAAAAGAGGACATCTAGTGGTGAAAGAAGATAATACAGTAATATAAAACAACAAAAAATATTTTTGAAAGACTGTGACCTTGAAACAACACTTGGTCTAAACAAAGTGCCTTAGTGTGAGTTTTTAAATGAGAAGACTTTACACAACTAGATTTGGTGACTCTGGATATAACTAAACAGATATTATTTGGAGACAGTGAAGGTTTTATATCTGAGACCTGACCAGAGGAGTTGGATTTGGCCTAAAGTAGTTGGCTTGTTCTTTTTTTCCCCCTCTCAGTTGGATTTTAATCATAGTTGACTGTTTTTATTTTTTTTCTCTTTTTCTTTTTTTTCTTTTTTTCTTGTTGCCTGCATTATTCTGTCTTCTCTCCCTGAGATATTGGATTTAGCCTAAAGTAGTTGGCTCCTTTTACAGTTTGGATTTAAGCTTAAGATAGTTAGCTGGAAGAATGAGTGCACCAAACCTTACTAGTCTTATGAAAAAGACCTCCTCTGCACCATCTGTGGGAACACCTAATCCACAGGTCTGCAACCCGCAGTTCTGGAGCCACATGCGGCTCTTTCAGCTGTCTCCTGTGGCTCCCAGTCTTCTGCCATGTGCAGTCCTCCCCCCAAAAAAGTGGGACTAAAAAAGTTCAACCAATCAATTCAAATATGCAGGGTAGGTGCATATCTCGCCTTGGCTCCACTCTTCAGTCAAACCCTGTTCTGTGCATGAGCACATGTACGCACATGCACACACATTTTTTGCGGCTCCCAATTTTTCCTTTTGTGAGGGAAACAGTTCTGAGTGGCTCTTTCACTGTTTTAGGTTGCTGACCCCTGACCTAGTCCAACAACCCAGGGATCTATTGAAACAATGTTGCTGCATGAAAAAATTAGCATCACTCAAAATGAGGTGCAAAGTACATTAAAATCATTCAGGAATTACGCAAAAAAAAAAAAATCATGAAGAGACAAAAAGTAAATTTGATAAACTGAACAAATTTTGGATGTAAAGACACAATTTGAAGTTCATCATCAAATGTTGCTTAAAAATGGAACAAAGAATTCAGAAAATGGAAAATAAATCAAAAGATATTGATAAAAAATGGAAATACTACTGCAAGAAAATGAGAAATTAGAACAAGCAAACCACAACCTTGAAGGAGCTGTGGCAATTCTAGAAATGGAAAAAGCAGAACATTACTTAAGATTTCAAAATATCCCTGAAGATAGAGAAGAAAATATAGCACTTGTGATTATCGCACTCTTGACAGAGGCTTTGAAAGCTGATAGAGCAGAGATGCAAATGGAGATAGATGAAGTATTCCAAATGAATTCAAGCTATGCAAGGAGACTCAAGTTATGTGAGATTCATAAAGAAAACAACATGAAATGAAACATTGAGGAAAGTTCGAGAGGAACCATTACAACATAAGAATAAAGAAACTGTGGTTTTAAAGCAGATACCTAAGAGAGTAAGAGATACTTGAAGACATTACCACTTTTTAACAACAAAGCTGATTGCAAAAGGCATAAACTTTAGATGGTTAATGCCAGAAGGGATTTTAATCAACTGGAATAGTACAAGATACTGATTGGATTCAATCTGGAAAACAGAACATTTTGAGGAAAAAAATAGCATTCCTAGATAAAGGAGCACAACATCAACAAGAGGAGAGAAAGGAACAGAAACAAATGGAAGAGACATTTGAAGAAGCAACTATACACTCAGAAGAACAGAAAGAGAAATTTGAGCAAGAGAGTGAAGGAGCGGCTAGAGAACAGAGGATCATGAGATCCACTAGACCTAAATATAAATAACTGAAATGGAGAAAGAAAATGGAATTTTTTCAGTGAACCTAAATGGACTGAACTCTCCATCAAAAAGAAGTATTTTTTTTAGGAAACTTAAAATTAAATATAGACATAATTTGCTTACAAGAGACACATATAAAAAACAATTTCATAAGCTTTTGGAATACCCCAAAATTAGGAATCTTTATCATGCAGGTGTTTCTGTATATCTTAAAGAGACAATAGACTCTAAAATGATCTATTCAGATGAAGATGGAAGAATTGTGATGGTAGAAATATATTTACATCAAAAACAAATATTGGTGGTAGTAATTTATGCACCAAATAATAACCAGGAATAATTCTATCAAAATCTACACAGAAAAAATAATAGAATTGGAGTATCAAAATATTTGTTTAGTAGGAGATTTTAATGCAATCATGGATGGGGCAATAGACTATACAAGTAGTAAAACAGGAAAAACTGGAAGAAGAAGACTACCTAAGACTTTTAAAAATATGATAGCAGAGATTGGTGTACAAGACATTTGGAGGGAAATTAATTCAGGAAAATTACAATATACATTTTATTCAAATAGTAAAAAATCCTGGCCTCGAATCGATGTGATTTGGATGACATTGGAACTGAGGATGATATGCAGGAAATTGAGATAGAACCAGGTACATGGGCAGATCACAACCCTTTAAAAGTTATGTGGAGATGTGGAGAGGAACACACACAACAAACTAAGATGGACTTTGAACCAATCTATATTAAAAGAAAGAGAATTTATAGAATTAGCAACAAAAGAAATGGAGATTTTCTTCAAAGAAAATAAAAAAGGAGATACAACATTACAAAATGTATGGGATACAGCCAAAGCATATTTTAGAGGCATAGCTATAACATATGTGTCAAAGAAAAATAAACAGAAAAGACAGCAGTAGGTTTTACTAAAAGAAAAATTTAAAAAAATAGAATTAGAACTGCAAATGAACCCACAAAAGATGACTTTAAAAGGAGAAATAAATAAATAAAATTTGTTGGACTCAGAAAAATTGGCACAGCAAATAAAAAGATCAAAACAAAACTTTTTTGAAAATGCAAATAAACCAGGCAGATGGTTAGCCTATAAACTTAAAAAAACAGAAGAAAATGATAAATAAATTAGTAGATGAAAAAGGTGGTATACAATTTAAAAATGAGGAAATAAAAAAGATAATCAAAGAATATTACAAGAAACTTTATGACACAGAAGAAATTCCAAGAGAGAGAATGATTCAATATTTGAAGAAAATAATCTTCCAAAAATTCCAGAAACTTGTAAGACTATGTTAGAGGAAAAAATAACAATGATGGAAATAACAGAGGCCGTAAGAAGACCAAAAAGATGGAAAAAAAATACTGGGTCTAGATGGATTACTGGCGGAGCTGTATAAAACTTTACATATTAAGTGAACTGTTGAAAGATGTTTGCAATGAACTTTTGTTGGAGGCTAATCTTCCAAAGATATGGATAGAAGCAAATATTACTGTAATACCAAAAGAAGACTCAGATCTGACACAGATAAAAAAACTACAAACCAATATCAAATATGGACTATATTTTGTTTTACTTCAATAATGGCTGAGAGATTGAAAAGATACTTAACTGAATTCATACATTCAGACCAGAATGGTTTCTTACCAAAGAGACAGATTTAAAACAATCTAAGAGTGATAATGGATGTACTAGAATACTATGAATTACATCCAGGGAAACAAATGGCACTAATATTTCTAGATGCTCAAAAGGCATTTGATAATGTTTCCTGCAAATTTATGATTCAGCAATTACAAATAATGGACTTTCGACAGAATTTTATAAATATGATAAAAATGATATATAACAAACAGCGAAAGTAATTGTGAATGGAGATTACACTGAGAACTTTGAGATAAAGATAGAAACAAGGGAAGGATGTCCATTATCTCCATTGTTATTTATTTTACTTTGGAAATCTTAAACAGAAATATTAGACAAGGTATAGGAATCAAAGGACTAGAAATAAAAGGTGAAATATATAAATTGCAAGCATTTGCTGATGATTTGGTGTTCATCTTAGAAGAAACTTTGGAGATGATTTCTAAACTTTTGGGAAAGATAGAACAGTATGGAGAAATGGAAGGACTGAAAATAAATAAAGAAAAAACTAAAGTAGTAGTTAAAAATCTTACATATAAACAGAAAAACAAATATCAGAAAAAGCAGAATTACAGTTAGTTAAAAAGGTTAAATATCTGGGAATACAGTTGACAACAAGATGTTCAACAATAAAAAGAAGATAATTATATAAAATTATTATATAATAATTATTATATAAAATTATTAAATCAAATAAAACTGGACTTCAATACTATGAAGAATTGCTACAGTGAAAATGAATTTACTATTGAAAATCTTATTTCTATTTCAAACAATACCTATAAAATTGGAGAAAAGTTTTTCGATGATTTGAATTCACTAATTTTGAAATTCATTTGACAAGGAAAGAAAGCTAGAATTAAGATGAAAATGTTACAAGATGCTAAAGGAAATGGGGGATTTAGCCTACCAGAGTGGGTTCTATACTATCAAGCACCTATATTAAAATAGGTAAAAGAATGGATAATTCTTAACAATAAAAGTTTGTTATAACTGGAGGGGCATGACTTACAATTGGGATGGCATCACCTTTTTATGGTATGGGAAAAAATAAAGTTCATAAATATTTCCAAAATCACTATATAAGAAATGCATTGTTAACAACATGGGAAAAAATAAAAAGCAAAATATATTTGAAAATTCCATGGTGGTTGTCAACAATGGAAGCATTTGTACACCCAAATTTAGTGGACTTTGAAAAAATCTGGACAAAATCTTGTTTAGATTTTAAGGAGACTTAAAATCTAAACAAGAAATGGAAAATCAGGGCATCAACTTATCATGGTGGACACATTTACAAATATAAACTAGATATGATAAAGATGTTAAAATGTATGGGTTTTATAAGGAACAGAGTGTGTTGGATAAGACTTTGTTAACTTTAGATGAAAAACTAATTAAGAAAATGTATAATTTTTATTAACTTTGGAAAGAAAAGTGAACAAGTTAAAGAAACAATGATAAGATGGGTGAAAATTTTTGGATATAATATAGAACTAGAAAGATGGCAAAACTTATGGCAAAGAAATTATAAACTGACAATGTCAACTTCTTACAAATGTTTTACAGATGGCACTTGCCATATATTATCATGTTTGGTGGACATGTGATAAAGCAAAGAACTATTGGAAAAAGATACATACTTGGTTAGAAAAGATGCTAGGAGAACATGTTGATTTTCAACCTGAACTTTTTTATTAGGTATAATGCCAGAAAAGACCAATAAACAAAGCTTACATTTTACTTTGCATGCTACAATAGTAGCAAGAATTACATTTGTGCAATACTGGAAGAATGAAGGAATACCACCAGATGAAGAAATAATTTTAAAAAAATACTAGAATGCACAGAGATGGACAGATTGACTATGAGATTGAAAAAAAGGGAAGAAACGGACAATTATCTTTTTTTTTATTGAAAAGTTTTACAGTACATTTTTGAATACAAAACCCCTCCCCTCCCCCCTCCACGACTTCCCAGAGCTAAATACAGGGTATAAAAATACAACAAACATAATCTAAAATATGCAAACAACAATAAGATATTAAATTCTATCGCACTTTAACTCTTATTAAAGCGACTACAAGCAATTTATATATCGCGTAAATCCAATACTTATTCGAATGCTAGATGAAACTTTTTAGTCCCATATTTATTCTGAATATAATCTATCCATCTCTTCCATTCCACAGTATATCTCTGTTGCGATTGGTCTTTCAAATACGCTGAAATCTTTGCCATCTCCGCCAAGTTAGAACCTTTTAAAGAGAAACGGACTATTATCAAACCTGGAATTTATTTTACTATTGGCTAGAGGAAAGAATAAAGGATTAGGAATTAAGTATGTATTAGCATATGTAAATTCAGACAGCATGTTGGTTGAAAAATTATTATTGTTTGTATGGAAAAAAATGAATAAAAAACTTTTAACAAAAAAAAAGAACTTTCCAGCTACAGGGAAGAGGAAGAGGAGGAGGAGGAGAAGAAAGAAGAGAAGAATTTTGATATAGCCAAGATGGTGGCAGCATAGGAAGCAGAAGCAGTATCAGATCACAGGGAAAGAAGTTATTAAACTAAGTAGGAAGGTACAAGGAGAGGGGGGAAAGGAAGGAAAAGGGAATAGAAAGTTAGATATGGAATGTAGAAAGGATAAAGACAATAAGAACCTGGGGTAAGGTGGAAAACGCCAGCAAAAGAGCAGTGCAGCGAATGAATGGCTGCATGTGGAGTTGGAGGCAGCCAGCAACAGAGAACAACAAATCCAGCTCAGGAGCTCAGCTAAATAACCCAATGCTGGAAAATAAGCAACTGAGAGCAGCAAACTGGCAGCTGAACAGCAGAAAAGAAGGGAAGCTGTTGGAGGCAGCAAACCAGTGGGTCACAGTATATTCATGAATAGCCTAGACCCACACTCCAATCTAGGCAGCCCGGCTCGAGGGGAAGACAGGTATCCCAATCCAGGGCCCAGGAAACTAGAGGCATCCTGACTACCACAGCCCTTCCCCTGCATCTTTCCAGCCCCTCAACCCTCCCCAATGACTTGCCCCAGGTGGAGGACTTATAGAAGACTTGATCAACATTCCCTCCCAAGCCAAGGTCACTAGCCCCTCCACCTCCTGCTAGCCTGGCAGCCCATCTGGTCTGGCAGAGGACAAAGGGCCTAAAGCATCGTCGTCTGTGATAAATTGGTTGTGACAATATCTGTGGAGAGGAGAAATACAACAGCAGAATCAACAAAGGGGAGAAATGCAGCAGCAACAGAGATGGGCAGCACAGCAGTAGCAACAGAGGTGCATTGAGTTAGAGAGATCTGATCTCTAAAGCTGAGTGGTCAACTAAGCAGAGCAGACTAGACATTGCAGCTGAGCTGACCAGAAAGCTGAACAGCAGGCCTGACCAGAGCAGAAATGAGACCAAAAAGACCTGAGACAGAACCGAGCTGGCAGAGAAAGCCACAGACCAGTGTAGCAAACAATGGAAGTGAAGAAAACAATTAAGTTTGAGCTTCCAATAGGAATGGAGGGAATAAAAATAAATACAGAACATAAAATAAAAGATAAATAAATAGGCAAATAATGACAAGAGTGGAACTTTAAAAATCAAGGAAGAATAGGACTAATAAAGAGGCAAATCTTAACAAGGCAAATCTTAAATAATAAGCTAGGGAGAAATTGGAGCTCAAAAACTTTAAAAAAAATAGAGAGAAGAATAGGATAAATAAAACTAACATAATAGAAGGTTAAATAAATAACAAGGTATAAAAATGAACACAAACAGGCAGAATAAAGGATAAGAAAAAAATAGGCATACTGTAATTACCTACAGAGAAGGTAGAAACAAGGCTAACAGCAAACATCCACCAACCAAAAAGGAGAGATTTTCAAACAAACTCATGGAACAGGCAACTGATACTATTGTAGTATGTAATACGTGTTCCATGTATGTGCTTATGACCAAAGAACACTCAAATTATACATGCATTAAATGTAAACTATCTCAACTATTAGAGGAAAAAGTAAGGGACCTAGAGGCAACTCTAGCCAAATTCCAACCTAGGCATCCCCAAACCAATCCAATAAAGAACAAATAATGCCCAGAGAATTTGACCCTATGGGTAAACTCTTAGAGGTAGACAAATGGAGGTATGTCACACATAGAAGGAAACAAAATAATCAAAGAAAGAAGCAGTATAGATCTAACAAACCCCTACTGCCCATTTAACTCAACCAGAAGCAGGCACATTAAAAGTGAGCAATCGATATCTCCCCCCCCCCCCCCAAAGAGAACATGCAGACACCTAGCAAAGAAACATCACCAAATATCCCTTAAAAAGTCATATTCACAAATACAGAAAAGCACCCCAGATTGCAAACACAGACACACACACACACACACACACACACACACACACACACACACCAAAAAAAGGAAGGTGGGTGTTGGTAATAGGAGATTCTATTCTCAAAAGAACAGAACCAGTGATCTGTAGACCAGATGTACAATCTAGGGAGGTATGTTGTCTCCCTGGAGCAAAAATCAAAGATGTGGCTGAGAACCTAACCAAAATAATTAGGCCCACAGATTACTACCCTTTCCTCCTCCTTCACATTGTGATGAATGACACAACAAACAACCTGAGTACAATACTGATAGATTATAAGGTGTCTTTCTCTCACACACAAACACTCATGCAACACTTAAGTATTACATGCTTGAAACAAATAATTTATATTTCTAGAATTTTGTTTTGAAGACAACACAAAAACTTTAACTGTTCTGTTTCTGTTCTGTGGAATAAAGCCAATTCATCCTGTTCTATTTTGTTCCAAACATATTTTTATTTTATTTATTATTCTTAGATTAGATTTACCAGCTACCTGCACTACAGCTTCATAGGATTACAATTCATTGGTTAACAACATTTTGTAATGTGTATATTGGGTACTTTAACATACAATTTGGAGAAATTGAATATCTACATTGTGTTTCAATTCTTTCTCCTACACTGAATGAGCAATCAGTGGATTCAATAGTGCAATGGGTCTTATATTATAATCTGATCAGAATGCCCCCAAGGGTCTGCAATAAGTACATAGATTTCTAAGTTTCATTCCCAAATACATTTTCTGTATTTCTGTATTACAAACTGTTTTTCATAGTAACTGATCAGTCCTAAGCTAATTAATTATTGTATAAGTACGGAATCTTTGAAGTGGTGAAAGCAAACTTTACACAATTTTATAAACAGATATTGTAAGTCACAAAATGGAGGTAATCAGGTGTTTGGTTTTTTTGTTTTGTTTTGTTTTGTTTTTTAAAAAAACCTTTATAAATAGTTACAGTCCCAGACTTTCACTCTTTGATTATACATAGAATCTCAAATGTAAAGATAATCCTCTTTGGACCATCTTTTTTTTTTTTTAAGAAAATCTTCAGTTCACTGAAACTCAAAATTTTCATCAAATATATAAATATTTGTACATAATGGTTTCTGTTCTCCACTCTACCAACTTTTGTAAATAATCATATTTTTATCCTGATATTTGGCTATATTAAAAAGAAACTTTCATACTAAAATATTTCATATGCTAAAACTATATGGAGTATATATACAGCTGTTTAACTGAATATTTATATTCTAAGAATGTTTCATAATGTTCTTCAAAATTTCATATTTGTAGATAGGGATGTTATGAAATTAACCTTGAAACTCTTTAGACAAAATAAGTATTAACCTGAGGATGGGCCAATGAGGTTTGCTGAGCAGTAATTCTTTTGTGAAAACTTAGCATGAAAGTGTTCAATCAATAAAGTAAAAGTCTCCATCAATCTGAGAAAGGCACTTTTATAGAAACAGCAGGGGGAAAAAGTCTATTCTTCAGTTTTAAATGAGTAATTTATGGTGACTGATAGATGCAATGAGTTTATTTCACAATTTTAGTTTTTCTACCCAGTGTTTTTTTCAGAAATTCTTCCCATTTTAATAACTGTTTTACTGGGCACAGTGTAAGGTTAACTAGTTGCTAATAGTAATTAAGTATGAGTTTCATAAATTTTGGACTTCGTTAAAGCTATCTGAGAA
Organism: Daboia siamensis; assembly: GCA_024449315.1. NCBI lineage: Eukaryota > Metazoa > Chordata > Lepidosauria > Squamata > Viperidae > Daboia > Daboia siamensis. Next base: position 302,684 of record JAKJMR010000733.1, read on the forward strand.
ATTAAGTAAGAAACTTACTGAGAAGATGAATATTACGATTCTTGGCATTTAATTGTTCACATAAATTGTATTTACTATATTTGCATGTAGGATTACTGTCTTATCTGATTTTACCTCACGGAATAATATATAGATATTAAAATGTGTAAAAAAACCATTTTATTTGTTTTTGTTTGTGAAATGAGATTTAATGAATCCGTAGGCATTCTTAAATATGAGAAACTGTTTTCAATCCTAATTAAATTTTGAAGTATATAACAGTATTTTTAAATCTGTTGTAATAAGTTTTTATTTAATTGTACCCTGGGTTCAAAAAAAGAGATTGTATTACAGTATATAATCCAGCAATAACAAATGGTCAAATATTGTTAAATATTCTTGTTACTGCTATATGCTTGGTAAGACTAGAAGCATATATTTTTTTGTCAATGTTGAACAAGAAATATTTCTTCAAAATGACTACATTTTTAAGCATAATTTTAACACAAATGTCCCCTGTAACCCTATGGTAAAATAAAAACAAATTAGAAAGCAGTAAAATCAGAAGCTACTGGGTCCATAGAAACTTTAGCAGTATTTTGTTCACTTTTTAAAGGTTAAGGAGCTTTTGAACTTCCACTGAGGCAGCTTTAACTATCATTTTTGGTTTCTCTTGATACTTCATAAAGGTCAAGATAAAGTACTTCTTGATCAAGTCACAGCAATAGCAAATCCATGGCTTTTTCCCAGGCTTTTTACGGTAGAATGTAAAGCTTCTACACTTGTCCATCCTCTATTTCAATTTTATTTTCACAAAATAAAGTATTAACTCTTCATGTCTTCCTCCTTGGTTAACTTTTACTTGGTTCTCTCAGGAATGTTCAAATATAATCTTGAAAAGAATTCTAGTAAAATCAGCATTACTGAGGGCAAAAGGATGAGATGGTCAGATAGCGTCATCATCACAATGGACATGAGTTTGGGCACACTCAGAGAATAGAGAAGACATAAGTTAGCAACAACAACAACAACAACAACAACAAATCAGTTTGTCTATCTTTTCATAAAAACCATAATTTTGTAAAAACGAGAATCAAAGGAAAATTCCCAATTCTACTCTTTATCAACCATCTGCTTTTGAAGAGGAAGAGCACTTGAGTGTAGATCTTGCATTTTGAATTTAAGATATTTCTGCTATTCAGAATACTGAGTGACATGGTGAAAACCTACTGGTGAAAACACTCATCTCCCATTCAGAAGGTTGAGAGTTTAATCCTAGGTAGTGGCAGATGTTTCTCTCCTAGGATGCAAAATCCACATGGAGTCAGGAAGTAAACAGTCAGCTTTATTCAGTCACCCCAACTCTACCCCAAATTAAGGGATTACAGGTCGTGAAACAGGAGTTTTTTATGCTAATCAGAATACTCAGAATTATCAGAGTCCTAAGAAATTATTTTCCACAAAAGGTGGAAACAGAAAGCAGCTAAGAAAAGAAACAGTATAATTCCATTCTGTTCAGACCTCCCCAAGATTCTAATGGTATGTGTGAATCAACTCAGTACAATGATTGTGATTATGGTGTTACTCTTATACCAGTAGAAATCAGGCTTAAACTTGATATGACCCAGTGCTGGGAAGCACAATACCTACAAAGTTAGCATGAATGCTGTCATGATTCCAATAGATGAAACCCATCAAAAGAACTTCAAGGCAAAAATTCTTCCTTAAAGAACATTTTATTCAGGAAACAAAATATCGGCACTACATAGTTGAATGCAAAAACTAAATTCCCTTCCCCCAGATACAAAGTAACAAAGTGCAATTCCTACCCACAATAAGCTGTCATAAATCACATTCTCCAATTAGCCTGAAATGCAGGCTTTCTTCCCAGCTCTTCAGCCCGCCAAAATGTTATCAGCTCGTCCTTGGGTTTCCACAAAGCAATGTTATTATTATGGCTAGCTGAGCCATAATCATCCCAACCCCCCATTCTGCACCTGATTTCTAAATACTAGAAAAAAGCATGTTAAAATAAAAGAAAAAATGGCTGCAATTCTCATGAGTTGTCAGAGCGGAAACATCCAATGTTTACAGTGTTGACAAATGCCACACATTACTCCTACCATAATGTTGATTACTACTACAACAATTGGCAATTGTCAATTTCCTCTTTTTTTAAAAAAAAAAGTTAATAAAGTAAAATTTATGTCCAGATTAAGTCTAGATATATTCATTCATATATTGGTATTTCTTTCCAATCAATCTGCAATATTTAAAATAAGCAGCTTGAATAAGGGCTTAAATGTTGTAGTTCATTGTGAAAGTAAAGTTTTTGATATGCATTTTATCATAAAGTAGATATGCTTTAATGTACTGATATATTTTGGACCAAGATCTTTATGAAAATTGAAAAGAAAAAAAGTGCATCTGCTTAAAATTAAGACCAGATAATATCCTGAAACTTCTCTTCTTGGTGTATCATACTATGAATAACAAGTGCTGCTGCTGAAGAAGTAATTATTCTTTTTCTGAGCAGAAGCAGCACATTTGGCTGCCATTTAAATATGTTATAACAACCATCTGATGTTTGCAGTTTTCTTCCTGTCTAGTTTCCCAAACACACAAGTATGCAAATGTTTATAAAAACTACAACATCTACCTGCTCATCCCCTCTGCTTTCCACAAGGCAGCTGCAATAGCAATAGGAAAAAGTATTTTTAAAATTGCTAGAATGAGCAGACTCATAAGTATTCACTAGAGAGTGAAAACACAGGCCTTGACTTAACCCTGTAATTTTTGCTTTTTATTCTTTCCACTCCAAAAGTCAAGAGAAATAAAAAGAAAATCCACATCAAAAAGAAAAGCTTAGAATCAATCCTGGGATGCCAACTCAGCTGTTGTTTACTCACCTCCCATTTAAATTTGCAAAGAACCAGGGCTTTTTTTCTCATAGAACGCTCAGAACGGAGTTCCGGCACCTTTTTTGGATGAAACCTTGTAGCGTAGGCAAGGCGGGTTGTATGACATGTGTGAGTTCCGGCACCTTTTTCTTTTACAAAAAAAGCACTGCAAAGAACTGATCACGTTTTTTATGCACCAGCTTCCTTCTTTGCCTTTATGAGCACAGAACAAGTTAAAGAATGGAATGTGGGCTTCAGCTTATACAATTTGGGGATTTCTAAAAATGAAATGGTGGTGATTTTTTCCCTGTTCCCATACTGGAATTCTTTGATGGAAAAAAAATGGAAAGATTTTGAGCTAATGTCCCTTTCACTGTAATCCTTGGTGATCCAAAAAATTTCAACAATAATTAAATAACATTTGTCCTACTTGCCACTTAAATACATTTCAACAGCTCAATTCACCTGTCACATAACAAAATTATATGTGCACAGGGAAGATTTGGGTGCGTAGGTAGAGAGAAAAACAGTCACAGAACCCTTCAATTCTAAGGTTACTTGCCACCTTGCTTGCCACCTCACAAGCCAGGATCCAGAAGAAGCAAAAGGATGGGGGAAGGATAGGCAGGTGGGGGAATTGGAGTCATTACTTTACTGAAACTTGGAGATGAAAGGGACCAAGCCCAGCCTGACTTGGCTTAGAATGAGTGCTTGCTAAATGACCTGTAATTGTCAATTAATAACTGCAATAGGATTACTGTTATAATCAGTGCAGACACATGCCATCTCACTTTAAAACCATACTAACTTATGATGGAAATTCCAGTCCTGACTGGGTCGTAAATCAAGAATTAGCTGTAAAATCTTCAGGTTCCTATGTGTATAAACTGATGAACTAACATCATTACATCTGTGGTGGCATAAAACATTCACAATTGGGACAAAGCTCAAAGGACTTCCAGTGTCTCTGAAATTCTTGTATTATCATCAAGCAAGACAAACAAGGTCCTTTCCAACTCTGTTATTCTGTTAAACATAGATTGCAGACCTGTTACCAATAGAACTTTATTGATGCAAGTTGAATGAGAGTGAGTTTTATAAAAAATATTCAGTTTACTGATAACAGCCATTGCTTTTCTGGAAATTACAGTTAATATGAACTTACTTTAAAAAATGATAGAGAATAGATAATGGAATAGTTTATTCCGTGGGTTTATTTGCTCCTTTACCATATTTCTTGCTGGAACTCCTGGAAGCTGTAAAAACCTGTGACAACAATATTCAGGCACTAAGGTGTGTGTGGAGGGGGAGTTGAGTTTTGGCTTTCGCTATTAATAGACTTTATGTTTAAAAAAGAAAACCTAAACTGATTATCCCCTTCCCACATGTACCCTTAATCCAAAAAAATCGAAGCAAAACATCACAAAAATAAAAAGAGAGAAGAAAGGGAAAAATATTATGGAAACTAATCAAAGAGAGAAGCAACCTAGAACTAAGGAGATATTTCCTGATGGTTATTATTGTTATTATTAATAAAATGACAAAGTTACTCAAATTTCAAACTTATACTACTATTCTACAATTTCACGTGTTTAGCTTTAAATTAATTCAAATAAATATTACAAAAGACCATATGGAATCATATTGTCTGATCTTGCACCTTTGTTGTTATTAAACTAATCCAAAGAATTAAGGCTAACATTCCTGCTTTGGGCTCAGATTTCTCTTAGCAGACTATTATCTTGGCTTCAGCTCTTTTCCTTTTCCTGATGATAATTCTCATAGTCAATTATACTTTCCAAGAGTCTATAAACCCCATTTTTGCAGCTGGCAAACATATCACATCCAAAGATCTTTCTGTATTGAGAGAGTCCAGATTTTGGGATTATAGTTTAAGAACAGATAACTGCAAATTAGATTTTTTAACATACTTTGAGGGCCCAATAAACTATGCATAAGATCCATGAAATTATTTCAATAAGATTTCTCATTGAAGCAGATACAGAGAAATTTTCCTATATTCTAGAAGGTAATTAACTATATATTATACACAGGGTTATTTCTATCATTTCTAGTATATTTTTATCTTTTTGCTCATTTCTTTTTTATGTTCAATTATTTAAATGTCCAGATTCTGCACTACTTTAGTATTTAGGACCTGAAGACTCAATAAACCAAAAGGTAAAATAATTGTACAGAAAAATTTTACATCAACCAATAGCTAAACCAATTACATAGGAACTTTATTTGATTGTCATGCATCTATAAAATAAATTAGTATGACAAAAACTATGCAGGTACAAAACTATTTTATTTAGATTTTAGTGTGTGAAAGACATGTAAAAGAAAATAAGTAAAACATAGACAAAATTAAAGAAAGAGATCTTATACTTTGTTGTGGACAATTCTTGTTAACCAGACAGTGATATTGCTGAAGTCTGAAATAGCTGCCATGGATATGCACACCTAGTGTATTTAAATGACATAGTAAAGACCCAAAAGGCAAACAGGCAAGTGTTCACTACCCAAGGATGTTTTTCTGAACAGACAAGCCCACTTTTTCATATTAAAAAGACCTTTACACCCTACAAACATTTCCAAATTCCAAAAAAACACATTAACTTAACATTCAACACTGTGCCAGCACAGTTTTGGAGGTGGATGACAGATAGATAGATAGATAGATAGATAGATAGATAGATAGATAGATAGA